>JAODPA010128789.1:0-17124 GCA_025585075.1 Nepenthes mirabilis | reverse complement strand
ACCAAAGTCTACTAGTTAAATGAATAAATGAATTATTTTAAAAATAATGAAATATATCTCCCAATATTAACTAATATTAGTTGATATGAAAAGCAGAAAATTTTGAGTAGTTGGAAACCAGCTAGCAAAGCGACGACAAGAAATGCCAAAATTTCGTGCTCACGGGTCAGGAGCTTTTTCTGATCACAAAGAAACAGTTGGAAGCATGGCAACAAAAATGGAGTCAATCATTCACGCCTTCCACCAATCCCGTCCGCATTTAAGGGTTTCAATTTTGTTTTCAATTAACTTCGCATTTGTAAAAGCTTCACAACTTTGTAGTGCTCTCGAGATGTTTGTGAAAATGTCTGAATGAAAACCTGTTAAGTGGAAACGATTTGGGAGACGGCTGCGACTGTTTCTCTTCTTGCTGCTGTTGATTCTTCTTCCATCATAATTCTCATGTCTGCGACCAATTGTGTGCAAGTGTTGATGGGTGCCGTTTGGCTGCTATTAATAAGCAGCGTCAATGGCGCGACGCCGACGGTGAGCGCAGGGAACATCTCGAAGGCAGTGGATGCTGCGTTTTTCAGGATATATTATGGACAGACCTTCAAAGTCATCAAAAATGGCGTCGACGGAAAGAGCTACCTCCTCATCCAGGCATGGTGTTTCCGGTTTTCGATCTGTTTGTTTCACTTTCAAATTTTCCCATCGATTATCGGTTAAAAAAAAAAAATCGAATTTTCATAGCGTAGAAAATAATAATAAAATAACTTGAGAGCTATAATATAAAATAATTGTAGTGATATTTATTACTTCATTTTAATAAATTTTCATTTTTTATGGATTTCACTTCTGTATGATTTAAAAAAAATAAAAACAGAAAGAAAGAATAGTAGAAGCTACGTNTTTTTTGAAAATATACTTTTGAAAAATCTATTAAATTATATAAATGTAAATTTATTTTTTTTAAAAAAATAAAATAAAATAATTTAATCGGATAAAATAGTATTTTACAAGAAAGAAAATTAAAAATAATTAGCCTGGTTTGTTTTTACTGTTTTGGGTTGGGCTTGGTGAAATTGCCTACGACTTTCACGCCAGTGTTGGGCCACTTGCTGTACTATATAAGTCCACCATGGCCCGGCCCAAATGAGCCTCGGCGGCGAAGACTGAACGGGGCACTGGCGCTCAACATCCGTCTCCTGCCTCCTCCTAGGCCACCGCCCACGCCGGTATCTTTCTTCCATACATGGACCTGCTGGCTTCTCGCAATGCAAAACTCACCGATCGTGTGGAAACTGCGATGGAACTATGGATTTGTGCATCGGATGGAGTTCTTCGCTATATGTTACTCTGTGTGTTTTTGGCTTGTTCTGTATCTGTATGTGGCCAGGAAATGGTGGTTTTTTGGGTTACTGACGTGAATATCGGAATGAGAATGGCAGAATAACTCGAGAATGGCGGCAAGGACAAAGTACTGTACATCCAGGATCAAATCAATTCTCATCCCTGTATCTAACTATTCTATTGACACTGACACCTTCCCCGGCATTCCAGGTACCCCCTCTTATCTCTCTTCTACTGCGGTCTTTTGAATTTTTTCCCCTTCGGTTTACTTGTTTCTCCTCCAATTACAACACCAGACCTAAAAACCCCTCACGTCCAAATCAATTCGCTCTCCTGCATAATTTGATTGTATGAGACGGCGTGATGTAATTCCATTGCACTGACCGTGTACAAAAAATTTTCCTTGCCATTGATTATTTGGTCTCCCAAATATTTGCAAGCAATAGCCTTAAATATTAATTAGGTGATGTATTCCGCAGCTCATTTGCAAGAATGACGTGGTTTTGGATGTTGCGTTTCTTATCTTTGATTTATGTAATTTGCAGTTTCATTCTTCGAGGTGAGGATTTCTGGATTCTGAAAGTTCTGAGACTGATTGTTTTTGTCAACTAAGGGGTTCTGCATTCCACCTTATCAATTCGAATGGTGTTGCCACCTGTAATGATCACCCTAAGGTAGTAGACTTCTTAATTGGCTTTAAATCTTGCCCTCGAGGCCACCTCTTAGTATTTATCCTAGTATTACAGGTACATGTCCATAGGTAGAATGTATCTCAAGAAATGGTTTATCTGCTTTAAGAGGGAAAAGTATCTTTGCTTATCGTTCGCTAACGATGCCATTGATGGGGTTTTGCGGTCTTAATCCTATTTATGGGGAACACCATTGTTTTCTTTTTGTTGCCAAGTTTAATACCATCTGTTGTATTGAAACTCAGATTCAAGTGTTTCAGATGACTGCTTACATTTTACATTTAACCCCATATATGCTTGGCAGCTCTTAGGCTTGCTAGGAACTTGCAAGGGTATTACATCAAATGCTGTAGCTTCCCAGTGCTTGTTAAAGTTATATGAAGGTGGAGAAATCACAATGGTGAACAAGAGCGAGCCACAGCAATGGTCAAAGTTCTCAGCCTTCTTCACAAGTGAAATTGATCAAACACAAGCATGTAATGTTGCTAATTTTCTACCATCCGTAGAAGATTCTCCTCTTCAGGTTAGTGAATAGCATATGGATTTCTTGATATTCATCTGTTCCTTGTATATAAGATGCTTGTTTATTATGGGGGAAACCTCAAGATTCCGTTTCTATTTTGTGTTGGCTGCAGCCCTCCATTCTGGATGAATGAGGCTGGAGATTGATGTATCCTGTTCTGGTTCCTGTAATGATTTTCATATTCCTATCTTCCCCAGGTCCACAGAAAAGATGATGATTTCAAGCTGAAATTCACTCAGTCATGCATGCACACAAATATAGGATCTTACTTGCAACAGATTTGTGCTGAGATTTAATATGCATTCCATCTCAGCATAGACACACTAAAGATTCCCTTGGCATTCTTATACCACAATTACCTAGTGCTTATACGTTTAAACATGCTGACAACTTCTTATTTAACTCCTCTTTTTTCTTGAACTCTAGCGTGCAGAGTGGATCAAGTATGTGGGCGTTTTTGCAAACCTGGAAGTTAGAGCTAATCAAGTTTATGATGCTGTGAGTTCATTTTGGTGTTTTGCAAATTCCATTCTTAGTACTTAAAGCCACTAGTTTTGACATATTTTGCAGATTTGAATTGGCTGTAGGCTTAGAGAAAGAGAATAATCTTACAATTCAATGAGGAATCCCTATAGGTCAAATAAACGCTATTTAAGCAATACTGATTTATTTCATGCTTATTTTTCAGAATAATTATTGATGATTCAGTCCATAATCTCACTTTGTAAGTGATTTGATCCATAGTAATAGATTTGTTTTGCAGGTCAAAGAGAATTATATGTGCTTGGCTAGAGTTGTGGCAAGCAAGATCTCGTCCTTCAAACCCATTGTTGCATGGATGGATTTTGATAATGTAAGTGGTCATGCAAGTATTCCAAAATAATTTTGCATATAACCTGATAATATTGCTGCATCTCATCCATGCAGGAAGACCTCAGTGTTTGGTTTTCTGTTTAATTATGATTGGTTTGACTCGTGCTGTCCATTGTTCATTAGAAAACAATTTTGGAATTTTACTCAATATCTTCCAGAACCTACATCTCATCCACTCATGGCTTTTGCTGTCACATATCTAGTTGTTAAAGTGTTGTTATTAGCCTATTATTAGTCTGCAGCATCAGTCTTCTTTGGGTATAAGTGTGTGATGTCTACGTATGGATACTTCTCTGATGCAGATGTGTCTCACTTCTATTTTTTCATGTATCACACTGTTAATAACTGAATTCTTCTGCTTGCTGCTGGTACAAGTTTAAAGATTACCTCTTTCAGGTGTACAATTGATAATCATTATCAAACAGAAATCTTTAGTTTTTTTTTTTTTTCTTTTGGTAAGTAAACCAGAATGCAAAATAATTCTTAATCTTTATCTAAGTGAACTTTGTTCATGGTGTAGTTGAGGGACCTATAGATGGATGCCTAATGGAATTCTTACTTTAAACCTTGCTGCAGGGTGTATGGTCTTTCACAAAAGAAGCTTACAAATTAAAGGTACCATACCATATTCTTTTCTCAAATTAGTAGCAGCGACAAGAGGGAAAATATGTAATATAACATCTGATCTATGGTGACATGGTCCTAATATGGAATAAAATTTAGTACTGCATTTAACACAAAACACTCCTGGATTTGGTATTGGATCAGTTCCACTGTGGTTCACTCAGTATCGGTGCTTTTATTTGTGTTTTTTAATGTACTGCCGAGTTAGTTTACTCAGTGTAATCTTTATTTTAATTTATTTATATGTTTGTGAAAAAACCGGGATTTAGACTCACCTCTTTTTAGCACGCACTTAAAGCAGGGCAACCACAATCACAATAAGATAATTAAAAGCTTATGGAATGTAAATGGCACACGATATTGTTGATGAAGGGAAACACAAATGACAAACCAGTTTGAGAAGAAAACTGGTTGGACAGTAGGTAAAGGTTCACTAGACTACCGTAGTCAACTTCCTCTAACATGTGGTCTTTATTGAAGCGTTTACTCTCCAAAATAGCCCTCTAAGCCAGAGATCCAGCCTCCTTTCGGACTTTTGGGATCTTCCTTCCATGAGTCAAGATTTTAGCAGAAAATGCCGCCTCAATTCTATGTATGAGCTACACATCGGAACCTAGTATGATTGCAAACCAAGTAATGTATTCAATAGACTGTGAGATAATATCAAATTTTTTGACGAACATATCATCCAATAGAAATATGAAATCTCTTAAAAGATTAGTGACTCTTCCCAAGATAATTGTCTTAATGAGCCTTGAAGATCTCATTCACCCATGAGGAACTCTCTAAATCATTTGAATTCAATCAGGTGTTTTCCAACCTCAAATTCAAAAGTTGAGTTTTTCTATAGGTAGAAACTTTCCAATTGAAGCAGTAACTTCCCATCCAAGGCACTTCAGCGTAGTAAGAAGTGGGCTGATTATAACTTCCCTGTCAAAGAGCTTCAACATAGACCATAGTGGAAAGTAGGATGAAACTGTCCTCTAATCTCTGGTAAAAGTGGGTTTCAACTCAAAAGAGCAGGTGAAGAAACTCGACTGCTCAAACGGTTACCTCACTGTTAGCTCACGGTCTTGTGAATATCGCTACTAGAAAAATTACAAATAAACCAGTCCCTCAATTGGCTCATGGTCCTTTTTCCGACATAATAATGTAAGAGACTCAATGCCTCTCACCTACATTGGAATTTATTTGAATTCTCCTGAGAATTTGATATGACAATGATATGTATAATAATTGAATGACTTAAGAAAGTCCTTAATCTTCTTCACTTAACCTCCTTAATTTGTTTGGCATCTTTGTTTTATTTATATTTCTATTATGGTCCTTTTCCTGTCTGAAATAATGATATGTCCTGAATGGGTACAAGGAGCTACAAATGATGTAGAATCTGAAGTGATAAGGGGTTGGGGGAGAGTAAAGCCGAGAGATTTTGCTCTCATTGTTATTGTAATCTTTTCATGTACAATCATTAAGAAGTAAGTTCAGGTGACACACTGAAATGGTACATGAAACGAATGAGATTTGAAAAAAATATGCATATATATATACTTATATATAGACATAAGTAAAAAAAAGCCCAAAAAGATTGAGATAAGCCCACACTAATTTTAATATCTTTCTCATTGTTGTTTCCTCATGTCAACCATGGTGCAGTTTGTAGTAGATGCTGGTGGAGAGAATGTGGATGATTCAATCAACAAAGTGACCTACAACATATCGATTCCTGAAGACTTGGATGAGCTCCATGCTATTTTATGCGTGAGTTGCGGACACTCATTCCCGCATGAAATTCAATCCATAATAATTTCTATGATGATTTGGAGTATTTTGGTGAAACTGTTTCATGTCCATTATCAAAAGCTGCGTATTTAGGATATATTTACTGCTTCTAACTAGATGTGCAATAATCCCAAATGATGCAATTGTTAATTTTATGCATCCCTCTAATGGCAGACTACGGAGACAATACAAAGTAAGTTTTTTCCCGGTTTAAATTTATTTTGTTTGATAATTCTTTCATCAATGTATCTTTCATAACTCTAACGGCACATTTAGTTATTGAAATGGAATAAGGTATTCTATTCCAATAACCAAACATGCTATAAGAGTAAGTGCTATTTTTTATTCCCCAAGTTGGAGGAATAAATATTCCTCCGGAAATATTTATTCATCTACAAAAAGCAACTAAACAGTAGAATAAATATTCCATTGAGAATAAGATGAGAATAGAATTATCAAACATGTACTAATGGTCGTATATCGGTTCATGTGTATGCCTGGATATTAAGAATGCTAGTAGCTACATTTTTACCTAAAAGTGATTAGTTTTCAACTTACTTTTGTTCTATTTGTTGGTTGCTGTATATTTAGTCATTTTTCCGTTCTAATTCTTTTTGCAGACAGTGGATGCAGTGATTGATGGAACATATACACCCGATCCCAGCATCTATACTCTTAATACGCTTCTCCAAAACATTAATATTGAAGACCAGTCTTGCTTTGCTTTCCTAACAAATCAAAGCGTATGGAGATACGACAAGAAGATTCAGAACTCGACTTCACTTGGTAAGCATCTATTCACATCTTCCTTGTATGCTAGTATTTACGAGAATTGCCAAATGTCCCTGAATCAAACTTGTGCTTTGCCCCTTGTATCACCACTTCTTTTCTTATTTTTGACCTTTTTAATTGTATTCTGTCAACTTTACGTAAGGCAAATTTTGGCTTTTGAGGCATGGTAGTTAAAAAAGTTGACAGATAGCACTCCGTAGAATTATACCTGAGATTTTCACGTTATATGACTCCTCGTTCAATTCAAAGTATTTGTATTGTTTCTCTTGTTCGAGAATCTGCTTCCTTCTTCCATTCTGTCCCAAATAGCAAGAGCACCTAACTCTTTTCTGTTTTATCGTGTCATACTTGGAACAATTTTTCATGGCAGGATAGGGGGGGGTTCAACCTACATTTGATTTTCTCATCTTGTACTTATGGTATCTGAGCCCAAATGCTTGAATTTGATAAACTATCTGCGCTTCAGGATTTTCTTAGGTTTTCTTTTTTTTGGAAAGAATGTGATTACTACCATTGTTCAATATTTTCAAATGAAAGGATAATGTTTGAATAAATGTGATTATTTTAATAAATGTGATTGCTAGAATTAATGTAATGTGATTGTCCAAATAGAGTTTAAGCTGAACAGATGTGTCTCTTTAAAAGCATTGCAAATAGACACAAATGCTGAAAACATACAAGTTTTTTCATATTACACTTTATAAAAGCAACATTCATCGTTGGTTTTGAGCTAATGAAAAAAGAATAAACACAGCATTGAACCAGATATTATAAGTAATTATTTATACGGGAAAATATTTCTTCGCACCAGACTTCCTGATTTCATTAGAGTTCTAATTTGATTTTATTAGTGTAAAACGTAGTCAAATAAGATTTTATTATTATGCTCGAGACTATTTCCAAAAATCCATACGCTATTATTTTTGTCAGGTAAAATACTATAATATGTCCCCATTTATGTGTCCTTCCTTCCCCAATGTAGGTAAAATAGGACGAAGATGCAAAATTGACTTGTTGTAGGATCAACATTCACCATCAAAGTACTTTTCCTTAATCTCTTTCTTGTCTTTTCTTTTTGCATCAAGATTGGTTTGATGGAGCAGTCTCTCAACCTCAACTGGTGCTGGCAGATCTAATTGAAGCATTTTTTCCAGCGGGAAATTACACAACAACGTACTTCAGAAATCTTGCAAAGGTGTCATACTTCTTTTTTTCCATTTTTTGTCGAAAAGTAGTTTCTCTGCCTTCTTAAATTGATAGTTGTGGCTGTTTCTTCAACTTAATTGAACAGGGAGAAGAGATCACAAGCAACTCAACCTCTGAGATATGTGATGCGGACGGCTCCACTGCACTGAATCCAACTCTTATACCTTGTGAATAACTGGGTGTTCAGAGAGATCCATTTTGCTTTCAAATGTTCTTGCTTTGGGATAGAACATAGGGGGACTTGTCTTGATGTTGATACTTGATGTTAAAACTTTTCAGGTAATATGACGTCTATGCATTTATTTATTTTCATGTGCTTTTGTTAGTGACTTTGGATGAATAAGATATCATATTATCGATGATATTTTAATAATAATTAAAGGATATTATCCTAATATTACTCTCATACTAGTGTGGCTTGAGAAGGTGTTTTTTTATTAGTTGAGGTTTTGTTAAGAGGATTTGGATGATATTAGCGGTTAATAATTTACTGTGATCATATAAATAGCATTGTGGGGCACCGTTTTAATTCTGAAGTCGTTAGATATAAATGTAACGGTTTATATGTTTTTTTTAAATAGAAGGCAATAAAAAAAAACCCGCACAACACAAATCACAAATAAGAGCTATCTCCTGTTGACACTCTGACTCTCAAGTCAGAAATCTTCCGCAATAAATGGAGAAAAACATACTTAAGATGCAGGAATGGAGTGTGTGAGGGACATGTTTGGAGGCCTGATCTCCGTGAATGCGCCCGCGGAGGGCAGCTTAGGAATGCTCACGCGGAGGGCGGCTTAAAGGTGCGCTCGTGGAGGGCGGTTTAGAGATGTCTCTACTTGGGAGTGCACCCGCAGAGGCGGCTTGGAGATGTCCCCACTCGGGAATGCGCCCGCAGAGGGCAACTTGGAGACGTCCTTGCTCGGGGATTTTCCCGTGGAGGGCAGCTTGGAGATGTCCCCGCTCGGGGGTGTGCCCGTGGAGGACAGCTTAGAAGTGCGCCCACGGAGGGCAGCTTTAAGGTGTCCCTGCTCGGGGGTGCGCCTACGGAGGGCGGCTTGGAGATGCGCCCGCGAGGGCGGCTTTGAGATGTCCTTACTCGGGGGAGTGCCCGCGGAGGGCGGCTTAGAGGTGCGCCCGGCGGAGGAGCAGCTTGGTACGTTTGCAGGCCATAATGATACTTGGAGACCTAGCAAAATTCACCAGGGCGAGAGAGGAGCCTATTTGGCCTCATCCAACTGGATTGTGCTAGTGGACCGCTGTTCATAGAATTACCCACCCGGTTCAATCGGGTCGAACAGGGCAGCTATGAACATTGAAGGTGCTGAACGCCATCTGTGGGGGAGCTCCGTACTGCGTTTAGATATGGTTCGGGAAGGACATGTTGAATGCCATGGCAGGAGCCTCGCAGGGCTCAATCCCCTCGATTCGTGGTTGGAGCAGTGGGCGGCATTCTCAAAGCGTTCTTCTGCGTTCAGATCGATCGAGAGGGCCCTGGATGCCACTGATGGGGAGCTTGGTGTTCTGTCGCGTCTTCAATTAAGGGGAGAATGTCTGGGCGTCATTCCCAGAGAACTCCAGGCCCTGCTTCCGTGTCCGGCCGGAACGCCGGAGATCTTCATGCTCCGGGAACTACTATAGGCCGCATACCTTCTGCAGCCGGAGTGCTGCTATAGTCGGAGGTATTCTTAGCTCGGCAGGAATGCCGGAGATCTTCTCTGCTCTTTGCTTGACGAAGGGCTTCAGGATTCTGGATGTCATGGATGAGGAGCTCGACGCTATGTTGCGATTCCAATTTGGGAAAGAATGGCTAAGCGCCATTCTTAGAGGACCCTGGGGGCCTGCTTCTGCTCTGGTCCGGAGAAGAACAGGTTGGTGACACTCCCGGGGAGCTCTACGCTCCTCTATCTGGAGAGAAATCAACTGCGCCATTGACAGGAAGCTTTAAGCTCTGTATGGAAGGCGTATCTGGGCACCATCGTCGAGGGCTCCGAGCTTTGTTCCATTCCGATTTGATGGGGAATCACTAAATGCCGCTGTTAAGAAAGCCCTGTTCTCTGTTTCGACAAAAATGGGAGCAGAGAGAGGGGCGTCATTGATGAGAGAGCTCTGAGCTCCGTCTGGACGAAAATAGGGGCTGAGAGAGTGAGTGCACTGACAGAGGGCTTCGTGCCTTGTTTGGCTCATGAGCAATGGGAAGGAGCAGGTTTCCAGTGAGGTGGAGCTTCGTGGCCGGTTTGGTGAGGCATGATGGGCGCCTCTGTTCACTAGTGGCCACAATGACAGAGGAGCAGGGCCTTCTCCCTAGTGTTTCAAGATGCTCCCTCATGCTGATGAGCAAAGGGGAACAGCTTTTGGGAAGGCTTTTCTCCTCTGGGTTCCTCCTCTGCCTTGCCTAAAGCCTGTCCTTTTATCGAGGGAAGGAGTAAAAATTTTTCCCTCCAAAAAGAGTTCTAATCTCCCACCAAGGGAATTTCTCCCACCAAAATGAAAATATTTCCCGCCTTAGTGAGGCTTCTTCGTCACGCTTTCATTTTCGGATCAGCCCGCGATACTGGACCCAACGCTAGCCCCTCGTGCCGAGTGGTTCGAAATTTCAACCCTCGCTATGTGATGATGGGACATCGCCGTGCAGGTCGTTACGCGTATTTCTTTCCTGAACAGCTTCTGAATTCCATGTTGGTGGGCCCGCCCCGGTGCCTTGGCAGCTTCTGTTGTGAGTCACAGTGTCTGGATGACGGGACTCCTGACTTCCAAGATGACGGTGGGTCTCCTGTAAGGAGGGCATTCCGTGGCTCTGGGATAGAGGACTCCCGACTTGGGGACGGAGTGCTCGACAATGCTGGGTAGGCATCTTTTTTGGTAATGCCTGGTCATCTTCAATTTTGAGTGCCCCTGGCTAGATGGTGGGTTGAGGACCTCCGTGATGAAGTGCGGAGGCTGAGCACCTCGACTCTAGAGAAGGGATGGCTAAGGGCCTCCTAGTAGGACGGAGGGTCGAACATCTCTATGCTGGCAAGAGAAGGGCTGAGCGCCTCCTTGCTGGATGGAGGGGTGAGGGCCTCCGTGATGAAGTGCGGAGGCTGAGAGCCTCGACGTTAGAGAGCGGATGACAGAGGGCTGAGAGCCCCCGTGCTGGAGAGCGGAGGCTGAGAGCCTCGATGCTGCTGAGCGGAGGCTGAGGGCCTCCTGGCAGGACGAAGCAATGAACATCTCCGTGCTGAAGAGCGGAGGGCTACGCCTCGACATTGGAGAGAGGAGGACTGAGGGCCTCCTGTCAGGACGGAGGAATGAGCATCTCCGTGCTGAGGAGCGGAGGACTGCGCCTCGACACTGAAGAGAGGAGGATTGAGGGCCTCCCGACAGGACAGATGAATGAGCATTTCCATGCTGAGAAGCGGAGGCTACGCCTCGACGTTGGAAAGAGGAGGGCTGAGGACCTCCTAGCAGAACGGAGGAATGAACATCTCCGTGCTCGACGCTGGAGAGAGAGGAGGACCTCCTGACAAGATGGAGAAATGAGCATCTCCGTGCTGAGGAGTAGAGGCTGCGCCTCGACACTGGAGAGAGGAGGACTGAGGGCCTCCTGGTAGGACGGAGGAATGAACATTTCCGTGCTGAGGAGCGGAGGCTGCACATCGATGATGGAGAGAGAGGATGGCTGAGGACCTCCTGGCAGGATGGAGGAATGAGCATCTCTGCACTGAGGAGCAGAGGCTGCGTCTCGACGCTGGGGAGAGGAAGGCTAAGGACCTCCTAGAAAGACGAAGGATTGAGCATCTCCGTGCTGAGAAGTGGAGGCTGCATCTCGACACTGGAGAAAGAAAGGCTGAGGACCTCCTGGCAGGATGTAGGAATGAACATCTCCGTGCTAAGGAGCGGAGGCTGCGCCTCGACGTTAGAGAGAGAAGAGAATTGAGGGCCTCCTGGCAAGACGAAGGAATGGACATCTCCGTGCTGAGGAGCAGAGGCTGCGCCTCGACGTTGGAGAAAGGAGGGCTGGGACCTCCTGGCAGGACGGAGAAATGAACATCTCCGTGCTGAGGAGCGAAGGTCGTGCCTTGACGTTGGAGAGGAGGAGGGCTGAGGACCTCCTGGCTGGACGGAGGAACGGACATCTCCGTACTGAGAAGCGGAGGCTGCGCCTCGACGCTGGAGAGAGGAGGGCTGAGGACCTCCTGGCAGGACAGAAGAATGAGCATCTCTGTGCTGAGGAGTAGAGGCTGCGCCTCAACGTTAGAGAAAGGAGAGCTGAGGACCTCTTGGCAGGACAGAAGAATGAGCATCTCCGTGCTGAGGAGCGGAGGCTGCGCCTCAACATTGGAAAGAGAAGGATTGGGAACCTCCTAGCAGGACGGAGGAATAAGTATCTCTGTGTTGAGGACCTCTGAAGGGCGAAGTTGCTCCTGCCAACTCTGTGGCAGGGGGTCGCCTGGCCCATTCTGCGATTACTGAGGTGCTTTTAGGGTCAAGAGCAGGGCAGCTTTCTCGACCGAACACTGTTTGAGTCTGAAGCGAGATCTCTAGAGCTCTTAAGAGCCAATGCATGGGTTGTGAGTTTGATCTCATCATTCGGGGACGTACTTCGAGAGAGCCAGTGGCGGCTCACTGATCTACTGAACACGTGCGCCTGATTGAGTAGAGAGGTAGGGACCATGCTCTGCCTGAGGGGGTCGCCCTAATCTGCCTTTGTTGGCAAAATACGGATGCTGCTGTGGGTGCCCGAACAACGTTGCATGAATTATCGTGGGATCCGTTTTTGACTCCGCGGCATTGGAGGTGTCTCGAGGGCTGACAGAATCGTCAAGCCTGCGAAGGCCTACGAGGCACCTTCTCCAATGCCTGCCTGAGAGAGGGTCTCAGTGGCATATCTTTGTCTGCTCTAATCGGGTGGCCATCCTTTCGTGGCCGGGAGCAGCTGACAACTTTACTGCTTTTGCACGTGACTTCTTTTAGTCTTTACATCTTTCTGCTGATTGAAACTCTGAGATTTGCTGATCGGTCGTTTACTCTTGCAGGTCCCTGAGGGGTTCCTCTTCCTCAACATGGTGCACGCTCGACTGCTCAAATTCTTTCACCGAGTCAGGGAAGAGTCCATGCAAGAGGTGGTGCAGCGCGTGGGAGCCAAAACTGCCGTGCTAGGGACGAGAATAAGCTGCTGAAGGAACAGGTCGTGCGGCTAACGTAGGAGAGCGAACAGTTGAAGGAGCGGCTGGTGGATGAAGGTGAACAACTGAGGGCTCAGAGCAGGCGGAGGAGGGCAAATGACTTACGGAGGAGTCTTGGCAGCTTAGGCGGGAGGCCGAGCGACTGATGGGATGGACCTCTACCCTAGTGTATGATGTATATCGCCTTAGTACTAACCTCAAGCTGCGGCTCACTCCGGAAGAAGTGCGCCTCGTACTCGACACCAAGTTTTGAGATGGTTTCTGCCTGTATCGTTAGATTATCTCCATCACACTTTCGGGCATTTCCGTGGGTATATTACACCCAGGGAATGCCGAGATTCCCGATAGCTTCAGTTTAAGAGACTTCTCGAGAGAAGCTGGGCCGCCAGACTCGTAGGATCGGGATAGCTCTTGTATTCTTTGTTGTACAGTGTCGCGTTGTAATGTCGCTCGTCCTCGATAAAATAAAGTCAATTATCTTTCCTCGCACATGATGTCTTCGGCTACATGATGCAATTTTTTGGATCTTTGTTTATGCATCAGAGGCTAAGCTGTGAAGCTATTGTCACCAAGGCCCCAATTTGGCGCTTTCTTGCGCTGTACTCGTTTTTCGTCAGAGGATGTCATTGCATCTTACGCGTTTAATGGGAAACCCGGTCCAGTGAGGTGGACGTTGTCGCTAGTCCCGGGGAGCCACACCAAGGGTTAGCTTGGTTTTCAGGCCTCCATAACCGAACTCCGGGTCTAGGCCTTTGCACGGTATTGTGTCAATGCTTGGCCCTGCCCAGGGCGTCGTCGCTTTCGTGCGTATGGTCTTATCCCATGACCGTCGTTGATTGATGGTGCTCTCTCCTTCGGGAGGATGCCGCTGCACACATGCTAAAAAGCCCCCTAAGGTTTTGATGGCCGCTTTGTTGGGAACTCCAGGAGCCCCCGGGCCTGATACTTTGACCGCATGGGTCGCTAGGTATAGGACCGAGGTTTAGGTACAACCGCGTGTGAGCCGCTCGGTGCGAGACCGAGGTTTAGATACGACCATTGTGGGCTGCTTGGTGCGGGACCGAGGTTTAGATGGGTGAAGACCCGCTTAACTTAGGAGCAGTCTAGATCGTATAATTTTTTTGCGGTGTTATGTAGTCATTCATATGAACAGATAATACCACTACTCTATTAATGGAAACGTGATTAAAGCAGGCAATGCGATGCATGCAAGACTTACCTGGGATCAGCGTGGAATCGTCGTAAGTGTTCGTCGGGTGGCGACGTGCTATGCCCTCGGGACCCGTCTAAGGTTCCGAGTGTATGGTCTACGTGTACTGCCTTGGAGAGTCGTTAGGGTGCTCTGTTAGGCGCCTCAGCCTATGGCCCCTATGCTCCGAGGGGTCTAATCTTTTGCCCAGATTGGCTGGGAAACATACGGCANGAAGACCCGCCTGACTTAGGAGTAGTCTAGATCGTATAATTTTTTTGCGGTGTTATGTAGTCATTCATATGAACAGATAATACCACTACTCTATTAATGGAAACGTGATTAAAGCAGGCAATGCGATGCATGCAAGACTTACCTGGGATCAGCGTGGAATCATCGTAGGTGTTCGTCGGGTGGCGATGTGCTATGCCCTCGGGACCCGTCTAAGGTTCCGAGTGTATGGTCTACGTATACTGCCTCGGAGAGTCGTTAGGGTGCTCTGTTAGGCGCCTCAGCCTATGGCCCCTATGCTCCGAGGGGTCTAATCTTTTGCCCAGATTGGCTGGGAAACATACGGCAGATCCTCTGGTAATGCTAGCTTTCTTTGGTCGCTATGGAGTTGAGGGGTGAAGCCCCCAGCATTACACCTTCAGGTAGGCTCTAATGGTCTAGGGAACATGGGTCCAGGGTACCCGATTGAATGCTCAGGGTCGATCATCCGTCCGTATGGCTGCCCGTAAGGGGGTCGTCGCCATGGGCGAATTTCCTTCTAGCTAATATAGCGGCTCGCGCATATGATGCTGATATCCCTTGACCATCTTGGATTTGGAGGGTAGAGCCCCCAAGCATGGCTAACTGATGATGGGTTGTTGCGACGGACGACTTAGCTCCAGCCAAGGAAATAACTTGCGCTTGGGGCGCTGATCTTCTCTGTCCGTCCTGGAGTTAAGGAACAGAGCCCCCAGGCATGGCTACCCAGTGAGGGATTGGCGTCATGAGAGACTATGCTTCGAGTCATAGTGCTTGCTAAAACTTGAGTGCTGATCGCATCTGGGTAAGAGATTGAGTTTGAGAGGAGACGCTAGACTTTTTGTCGTGTTTCCCACAGACGGCAGCAATGTTGCGTCCCGGGTTTCTGGTTGTTGTACGGATTAGGGAGTCTTCAGATTCTTCGTCGTCTGGAGGTGATCGCGAGCGGGTCTCGTCTTCGTCACTGTGAATCTGGAACCTGCACAACACAAATCACAAACGAGAGATCAGAGAGCAACGGGGGCTATCCCCCGTTAACACTCCGACGCTCAAGTCAAAAATCTTCCGCAATAAATAGAGAAAAGCATGCTTAAGATGTAGGAATGATGGAAGTGTGTGAGGGACATGTTTGGAGGCCTAATCTCCGTGAATACGCCCGTGGGGGGCGGCTTAGAGATGTCCCCGCTCGAGGGTGCGTCCGCGGAGGGCGGCTTGGAGGTACGCCCGCGGGGGTAGCTTGGAGATATCCCTACTCGGGGGTGCGCCCGCAGGGGCGGCTTAGAGATGTCTTCGCTTAGGAGTGCGCCGGCGGAGGAGCGGCTTAGAGGTGCGCTCGGCGGAGGAGCGGCTTAGAGGTGCGCTCGGCGGAGGAGCGGCTTGGTACGTTTGCAGGCCATAATGATACTCGGAGACCTAACAAAATTCACGAGGGTGAGAGAGGAGCCTGTTGGGCCTCACCCAACTGGATTGTGCTAGTGGACCACTATTCATAGAATTATCCACCCGGTTCAATCGGGTCGAACAAGGAAGCTATGAACATTGAAGGTGCTGAACGCCATCTGTGGGGAGCTCCATACTGCATTTAGATCTGGTTCGGAAAGGACATGTTGAATGCCATGGCGGGAGCTTCGCAGGGCTCAATCCCCTTGATTCGAGGTCGGAGCCGTGGGCGGCATTCTCAGAGGGTTTTTCTACGTTCAGATCAATCGAGAGGGCCCTGGATGCCACTGATAGGGAGCTCAGTGTTCTGTCGCGGCTTCAATTAAGGGGAGAACATCTAGGTGTCATTCCCGGAGAACTCCAGGCCCTACTTCCGTGTTCGGCCGGAACGCCGGAGATCTTCTATGCTTAGGGAACTGCTATAGGCCGGATTCCTTCTGCAGCCGGAGTGCTGCTATAGCTAGAGGTATTCTCAGCTCGGCAGGAATGCCGTAGATCTTCTCTGCTCTTTGCTTGACGAAGGGCTTCGGGATTCTGGATGTCATGGATGAGGAGCTTGATGCTCTGTTACGATTCCAATTTGGGAAAGAATGGCTGAGCGCCATTCTTAGAGGACCCTGGGGGCCTGCTTCTGCTCTGGTCCGGAGAAGAACGGGTTGGCGACACTCCCGGGAAGCTCTACGCTCCTCTATCTGGAGAGAAATCAACCGTGCCATTGACAGGGAGCTTTATGCTCTGTATGGAAGGCGTATCTAGGCACCATCGTCGAGGGCACCGAGCTTTGTTCCGTTCTAATTTGATGGGGAATCGCTAAATGCCACTGTTAAGAAAGCCCTGTTCTCTGTTTTGACAAAAATGGGGGCAAAGTGAGGGGTGTCATTGATGAGAGAGCTCTGAGCTCCGTCTGGACGGAAACAAGGGCAGAGAGAGTGAGTGCACCGATAGAGGACTTCGTGCCTTGTTTGGCTCATGAGCAACGGGAAGGAGCAGGTTTCCAGTGAGGTGGAGCTTTGTGGCCAGCTTGGTGAGGCGTGATGGCCGCCTCTGTTCACTGGTGGCCACAATGACAGAGGAGCAGAGCCTTCTCCCTGATGTTTCAAGATGCTCCCTCATGCTGATGAGCAAAGAGGAACAACTTTTGGGAAGGCTTTTCTCCTCTGGGTTCCTTCTCTGCCTTGCCTGAAGCATGTCCTTCTATTGAGGGAAGGAGTAAAAAATTTTTCCTCCAAAATGAGTTCTAATCTCCCGCCAAGGGAATTT
>JAODPA010128778.1:0-17114 GCA_025585075.1 Nepenthes mirabilis | reverse complement strand
CACTCCGGCTTCATCAACATCAACTTCGGCCTCCACCAACTCATCAACTCCAACCCTCTATTATCATATTTTTGGGATCGGGATCTCACAACTCTCTCCTACATGAGGAAATTTCATCCTCAAAATTTAAATAAAGTTATAAACCTTAAGTAAACAAGTGGGGATACTTGCTCCGAATTTTTTCTTCACGTTCCTGAGTTGTCTCTTCAGGTGAGTGATTTCTTCAGAGCACCTTCACCAAGGAGATCATTTTCATACATAATTTTTGTTCCTTTCGATCCAAAACATGCATCGGCTCCTCAACGTAAGATAAATCATTGTCAATCGTCAAGGGCTCGAACTCGATCACGTGTGTGGGATCGTGGATATATTTTCTAAGCATTGATACATTGAATACGTCGTGCACTTCCACCAAATTAGGTGGTAGCGCTAACTTGTAAGCCACTTCTCCAACCTTGTCTAAAATTTCAAAGGGGCCGATGAATCGTGGTTTCTGTTTTCCTTTTTCCTCAAATCTGGACGTCATTTTAGATGGTGACACTTTTAAAAACACATAGTCGCCCACATCAAACTTCAATTCTAATCTCCTCCGGTCTGCATAGCTTTTCTGCCTACTCTGAGCAATTTTTAAGTTCTCGTCTATCAGCTTGATCTTCTCCATCATTTCTTTAATGATTTTAGAGCCCAAAATTTTTTTGTCTCTGGTCTTCTCCCAATGGATTGGCGACCTACATTTTCTTCCATCCAACACCTCGAAAGGTACCATGCCTATACTTGCCTAATAGCTATTATTATAGGCGAACTCCACAAAGGCCAAATAATTATCCCAAGTCACTTTTATATCTAGTACCGAGGCATTTAACATATCCTCTAGGATTTGAATTGTACGCTCCGATTGACCGTCGATTTGGGGGTGATAGGCAGTACTGAACTTCAACTCTGTCCTCAATTCTTTATGCAAATTTTTCCAAAATCTTGAAATAAAATGGAGATCCGTATCAGATACAATGAAAATAGGCACATCATAAAATCTGACAATTTCATTCACATACAGTTGGGCTAGCTTATCACGAAGTAAGTCGTCCTGATTGCCAAGAAATTGGCTGATTTTGTCAACTGATCAACGATAACGCAAACGACGTCATGGTTTCTAGGAGTCCTTGGTAGACTAGACACAAAATCTATAGTAACATCCTCCCATTTCTAACTCAAAACCAACATCGATTGCAATAACCCAGGTGACTTTCTTCTTTCAGCTTTTACTTGTTGGCACAGAAGGCATTTTTCCATAGAAGTTGTGATGTCCCTTTTCATGTTCCTTCACTAAAATATTTTCTCTAAATCCTGATATACCTTATTCGCTCCCAGATGGATTGTGTACTGAGATCGGTGAGCTTCCTTTGAAAATTTTTCCTTCAACTCTTTATCATCCGATACATACAAGCGATCTTTAAATCGCAGCACTCCATCTTTTTGAATATTAAAATCAATTCTGGAGTCCTTATTCAAATCACCCACAATATCTACAAGAAAGGAGTCATTCGCCTGCTTTTCCTTAACCTTATTTATGACCTCCGGTTGAACTTGAAGGTATGATAAAACCATCCGATCGTTCTGAACATACCGTTGAATATCAGATTGCTTCAAGTACTCAAACATCTTCATTTGTTTAATCTGTAACCCTGCCATATGGCTTAATCGTTGGCTCAGAGCATATATAACTACGTTAGCTTTTTTCGGCTTATACTAAATCTCACAGTCATAATCTTTCAAAAATTTCACCCATCTCCTCTGCATCATATTAAGCTCTTTCTGTGAGAACATATATTTCAAGCTCTTATGATCAGAATAGACCAGAAACTTTTTGCCATAACGGGAGTGTCTCCAAATTTTCAGGGCAAATACAACTGCAGCAAGTTCTAGATTATGTATTTGGTAGTTCTTTTCATGCACCTTCAGCTGTCTGAAACCATAACCCACTACCTTGCTATTTTGCATTAACACACATTCTAAATCGGTCTTAGAAGCATCACAATATACTTCAAAACCACTCGAACCGTCCAAAATTGTCAGCACCAGAGCTGTCGTTAAGCAATTCTTCAACTTCTGAAAACTCTGGGCACATTCTTCTGTCCAATCAAACTTAGCCTCATTCTTTGTCAACTGAGCTAGGGGTATGGCGACCTAAGAAAAATTATCTACAAAATGCCTATAATATCCAGCCATGACAAGAAAACTCTGGACTTTCGTAACAGATTTAGGCCGATTCCAATTTGTGACAGCCTCAACTTTCTTTGGATCTACAGCAATACCTCCGTTGGAAATTACGTGCCCTAAAAATATTACTTCATCTAACGAGAATTCACACTTTTTTTAGTTGAGCATACAACTTCTCTTCCCGAAGCACTTGGAGTACAATCCTTAAATGAGTTTTATGCTCCTTATGGCTCTTAGAGTATATCAAAATGTCATTTATAAATACCACCATAAACATATCAGGATAAGGCCTAAACACCCTATTCATTAAATCCATAAAAGCTACCAGAGCATTTGTAAGACCAAATGGTATTACAAGAAATTTATAGTGGCTGTACCTCGTTCTAAAAGCAGTTTTGGCCACATCTTTTTGCTTAATCCTCAACTGATGATATCCGGCTCTTAAATTAATTTTAAAAATTATCCGAGATCCTTGTAACTGATCGAACAGATCATCAATACGTGGCAAGGGATATTTGTTCTTAATTGTGATTTTATTTAATTCACGGTAGTCCACACATAGCCGCAGAGATCCGTCATTCTTTCTTACAAACAACACCGGTACACCCTACAGAGATACACTCGACCTAATGAATGCCTTATATAACAACTCCTACAATTACAATTTTAGTTCTTTCAATTCAGCTGGTGTCATACGATAGGGTGCCTTAGAAATCAGAACAGCATCGGGAATAACCTTAATCTCGAATTCAATTTTTCGGTGAGGAGGCAGTTCAGGCAACTCATCCGAAAATGCATCATTAAAATCATACACCACCAAAATATCTTTAGCCATCACTTTTTTTTTGGTAAATAAGTAAATTGCATTAAAAAGAAAAACTTACACAACCTATGATTTATTTTCAAGTGTTTTTTCGACTTGGAGTTAAATCATAGACGCTAGGGTATACCCCGAATACCAAATAATATAATGGAAATACAAGTCCTGCAGAATGACAACATTCATCAAAAGAAAGCACTCACATCCTTAACAATCAACAAATCAGTATTAGACTTAAGCTAAGAGCATGCTACAGCCCAACGGGTAGCAGAGGACCATAAAAAACTGCTTGCTTCAGCATGAGAAGGCCTGCATGCTTTAACCAGTAGTATCCAGCAGCAGGGCAGCCATCACACCCATTTGGCATCATGGTTCTATATCAATTGCACAACTGCTTTAGCATACACGCACAGCATCAGCAACCCATCAAGCAACCTCATACATCAGCAGACAACTCGTGGGGCAGCAGCAGCATCGTACCACGATAGCACAGTATCAAAGAACTACCAACCAAATATATTAAGATCACACCTAACTTGCAATCTTGTCACATTCACATCTCATCTCGGCAAATCATAGCATCTCGACTAGACAGATATTCACCTTGCTTCAGCACGCAACACACAGCAACAGAAAACCATAATTGGCTCCCTCATACATCAGTAAAATTCCAGGAATTCAACAGGTAGGCAGCTCTCACCGGGCAACATCTTTTTTTTTGGAAAGTAATTAAAATTTGATTAAAATTAGAAAAGAATGTACAAATCGCTATTCTACCTCCAAGTATTTTGTCGATTTAGATATAGAATAACACCACTAGGGTATTTCCCAAGCATACCAAAATAGAAGCATGAGTCTAATAGAAAGTATAAGAGGGAACTGATAATCGGCCAATACCATCAGCTGACCAGCCCAAACCGCAGCCTCATAACAAAAGGGAACACGGGAGTCCAGTATAGCCGTCCTTCCACATCATTCAATTCAGCAGCCAGGACAGTGCAATTGCTAACCAGCCGTATAGTGCCATCCTAATACCCATCGGGACGGGGGCTTGTACGCACAGGAGCCAAAAAGTCCAACAGCTCCTTTTCTTCCTTGTCAGCATGGGTCCAAACCGGGGAAAAACGTGAGAAACCAACCTTCAGGAACTCAGACCCAGGGAGGAAAAGCTAACCGGCATTCAGTTGTTCGTCCACATCAAGACATGAAGAAGCTGTCCCCTCACGTCCACGTCAGCCCATACTGTCAGCACAACTGAGCGGGCCAGAGTACATCCCACAGATCTTCGAACTGGTCAACAAGTTGATCGACCAAAATAATTTTTTTTTTTCACGTCAGCCAAAAAGCACCGCACTGCCATTCGGTCAACGTGTAAGTCGCCAATTCTTCCACGTCAGCAACGCCGACGGGAGAAAGGCTCTAGCAGCATACTTTCCACTTCAGCACAACGTGATCCACAAAAGCATCCACGTCAGCACACCCATCGGGAGAAAAACTCCAACAACTCATTCACCACGTCAGCAAGGTCACGATCCTCATTCTAGGAAGCCGGTCAACGAGTTAGCCATCCAACTTCCTTAGTCGGGTCAACGAGAAAACCGCCTCCCCTTTTTTAACAAGGAATAATCATGAAAAGAAAACGGAAGACGGCACAAAGGCACCACGAAGATGCCAACACCCAGCCAGCTGGGCAGGGCGCTGAAGAACCAAACCGGCCAAGCACGAGATACCGAACCAGATAGGCGGAGTGACTCTATACGTCCACGTCATCCCCACAGGGCGGCGAAGATTTGACCGGCCCCTTAAACTGGTCAACAAGAAACCTTACTTTTTTTTTTTAAATAAGGAATAATCATGAAAAGAAATCGGAAGACGGCACAAAGGCACCAAGAAGATGCCAACACCTAGCCAGCTGGGCAGGGCACCGAAGACCAAACCGGCCAAGCACAAGATTCAGGACCAGACAGGCGGAGTGACTCTAAATGTCCACGTCATCCCCACCGGGCAACAACCTCCAGGGCGGCGAAGATTTGACCGGCCCCTTAAACCGGTCAACAAGAAACCTTACTTTTTTTTTTTAACATGAGGAGTACTCAAGAAAAGAAAACGGAAGACGGAAAAAAGGCACCAAGAAGATGCCTACACCCAAACGGGAAGAGTGATTGTAGGAGTCAGAATGCATCCCAACACCAAGGTGTCCACATCAGCAACACCATTGGGAGAAAGGCTCCAACAGGAAACACACCCCACTCAGTGCCCGCTGGGCAGTGTGCCGAAGAAACAAATCGGCCGAGCATGGGATACAGGACCAGAAAGGCGGAGTGACACTATCCATCCACGTCATCCCCACCGGGCAACAACCACCTGGGCGGGTGAAGATTTAACCAGCCTCTTACTCCGATCAACAAGAAAACCTTCCCCAATTAGTGTTGATCTGCAACCGACTTCCGGTTCGAAAGAGAGATACTCCATCTAGTCAGAATAGATCTGTCGCTATGCGTTCGGACTACGGGAGTGTTTTCTAGCTTACACCGGACCGCAGTAGAGATTAGGTTAAACATTTGGGATTCATTTTGAGGCAACAACTTTTTAAAAATTTGTTGATTTCTTTCTTTTCAGATAAAATAGACCGTGGCAACAAGAGTGAGGTGGAAGGAGAGTGCTTTGAGGTTTTTACCTTTCCAGATGTATGTAGCCCACATGATATTTGAATGCCAATCAGGATGAGGCCAGCTTATCCCTGCCTTGCCGCACATCAACCGCCAAACAACCGAAGAGAACGGGCAAGCAAAGAAGAGGTGGTCATGACTTTCCAAGCCGTTGGTACATAGGATACAGGATGCTGGTTGTTGAACAAATGCGCTCACTCGATCTAGAGTGGTAGGTCTTTGCTGAATAGCCATCCAAAGAGTAAAGGAATGAACCAGAGTGGACTTAGGGCCCCAGACAATGTTAGACCAAGACACCTCTTCTTTGGGCTCATGGAAAAGTCCATATGTAGATTTAGTGGTGAAAACTCCATTGTTATCATCGCACCATTTTGCCACATCACTATAGGATGGATTAGGGGTATAAGGTGGCATGCTCTCAACGATACCTGCAACCTCCATATCAAACGGATTAGGCCACATCCATTTACCTTGCTTGATGATGTCCTTAACTTTTACATCAGAGGGCAACCCAGTTATACACCTAACTCTCTCATTGAATCGATCATAGAGAGGTCTAAGAGGATGCTAAAAATCTAGCCGTAGAAAGGTGTCAACTCCATTACCAATATGGTAGCGAATCTTGGGCCAAAGGGTGGAATAGAGTTTCATGAGTTTTTTCTAAAACCAAGGGGTTGAATATGGGATTTTTATGGTCTAGATACACCTATCTTTGATGCGATAAGTATAACACCATGCCACCCAAACAGAGGCCGGATCATTTGTAATGATCCTCTAAAAATGGCGACACAACAAAGCTTTATTAGAAGCTACAATGTTTTTAATCCCCAATCCTCCTCCCTCTTTAGGCGAACAAACATCTTTCTAGGCAACCTTTGCTGTATACTTCCTTTTATAGGAACCGTGCCACAGAAAGCTGCGGATGGCCCTATCTATATTCTTTAGAATGGATTTAGGAATGATGAACAAAGATGCCCAGTAAGTGTGGATTGTCGAGAGGATGGATGAAATCAGCTAGAGTCGCCCACCGAAAGAGAGCCATCTATTCCTCCACGAAGAAATTCTTTGCTGTACTTTATCAAGGAGAGGTTTATAATTTGAAATGGATAGCTTAGGGGTGATGAGAGGGACACCAAGATATCTGACTGGGAGTTTACCTCTTTTGAAATCGAGAATACCTTGGATACTCTGATTGGTTTCCTCAATCGCAGAGCAGATAAAAATTTCACTTTTATTAGGATTTGGAGAAAGCCCAGAAAAATTTTCAAATACTTTGAGGCAATCATGTAAAATCCGTACGGACTTGATGTCAGCTTTGGAAAAAGCCCAGAAAAATTTTCAAATACTTTGAGGCAATCATATAAAATTTGTACGGACTTGATGTCAGCTTTGGAAAATAGAAGACTGTCATCCGCAAAATCAAGTATCACTGTTCTAGTTTTCTTACATTTTCAACGATATTGAAAGTCAGAATTACGACGAGCCTTGACTTCTTGAATACCATTCAGGACTTCCATTGCCAATACAAAGAGATAGGGTGATAGAGGGTCCCCCTGCTTGAGACCTTTGGCGCCCCGGAAGAAACCCACAGACTCCCCATTTAAATTGATTGAGAACGAAGTGGTGGTAATGCATTGCCTGATCTATATGATCATAGGGGGGAAAACCCATCAGTTGATAACTGCCAGAATAAAATCCCATTGGATGGAGTTATAGGCCTTCATCAGATCAACCTTCAATGCACAACGCCGGACTCCCTTGTTTAAGTGATATTTATGAAGTAATTCCTAGGCCAGAAGAATATTGTCTCCAATGTTCCTACCAGTAACGAAAGCTGTTTGGCTTCTGTCGACTAAGTAAGGCAATGTTGGTTAAAGATAGATGGCAATAATCTTAGAGATGATCTTGTATAGGACATTGTAGCAGGCAATGGGACGAAAGTCAGAAACCTTGGCAGGAGATTTGATCTTAGGAATTAAGCTTAAGATGGTCGAATTAATCTGCTTTAGGAGCTTTCCATGCTGGAAAAAGTCTTGGATAGCTTCAACAATCGATGACCCAACAACATTCTAAGCCGCTTTGAAGAATTTAGCAGAAAATCAATTCAGGCCCGGGGCTTTACTGTCATCAATTGAGAAAAGGGACTGATGGATCTCCTCAGTAGTGATAGGGCAACAGAGGCCAAGACGGAGGTATTTAGGGACAGACTGGAGGATAAACAGCCAGAGGCTGTCCTTGTGAAAATGAACATTCGATCTTCCGGAATCCAGGAGGCGAGTGAAATGGTTAATGAAAAGATGCTGAACTTCATCCAAGCTGCTAGTAGTCAAGCTATCCTCTTTGATTAAGGAAAGGATCTTGTTTCTACTACGATTACCAGCAATTGAGAGAAAAAAAATATTTCATGCACTGATCTCCATCTTTGAGCCATCTAATTTTCGCTTTTTACTGAAGAAAATCTAGCTCTTGCCTCAGGGCTCTACGATAAGCAGCTTTATATCTCTCTTCTTCGTTAACGATGGGCTGAGGGGTAGAAGGGAGGCCATCCTTCTGATAGTCCTCAAGGGCCTTGCGCGTTCTGGAGACTTCTTCAGAGATGTTACCAATGCTACAATTTAAATCCTTTATCCTCCCCTTAATTAGCCGCAATTTTGATACAATCTGGAATATGGGGACTCCCTAAACAATACTCTACCAGCTCTGTTGAACAATAGGAATAAATTGAGGATGATGAGTAATGAAGTTATTGAATCGAAAACAGCAAGATTTTGGATGACTCATGGTTAAATGGGCCAACATGCAGGGTGAGTGGTCAGATAGTCTAGTCGGGGGAAAAGAAGCTTTGTAGTTAAGTTCCAGAAGCCAGGAAGCATTTACCACCACTCTATCTAGCTTATGGTAGACACGAGAATCAGACTGTCTACCATCATTCCAAGTGAAGAAGGCTCCATCATAGGTTAGGTCCTGCAGATCACAGTCTATGAGACATTTTTCTAAGGTCATAGAACTATTACCATGCCAACAACCACTCAGATTCTCAGATGGCACTCTAATGGCATTGAAGTCACCCAAAGCTGACCAGAGACAAGTTGGTGGATGGCATGCAATTCATCCTAGAGATTTCTACAATCGATCTCAGAGTTTAAGGCATAAATAAAGGTTATGAAAAAAGAATGTTTATTTATTTTATTCAGGATTTTGCAGTGGATGAGTTGGTCAGCTTTTGTCAATATGCTGAGATCTACAGTGCTATCATCCCAACCAATCCAAATACGACCAGAGGAGTCATAGGGGTAATTCATCTCCCACTTCCACGACGGCATCAGTTTTTTTGCAATAAGGGAAGCCTTATTTTCTTTAACACGAGTCTCTACAAGACCGACAATATTGTTGCGGGAGGAAAGAATAAAATGTTTGACTTCATGGGTCTTAAGCTCCCCGTTAAGCCCATAAACATTCCATCGGGCAACATTAACCATAGGGCTTGGGAGAAGGGGATTTTTTTTCTTTTTAGGCCTCTTTGGTTTTTTAAAAATCAATTTAGGCTAGAAAGCTCCTCCAGCCTTATCTTCATGGTTAGAGAGAGGACAACCTGACGAGCTGGATGTACCAGCAGCCACATGCTTTGGCATCTCACAGGTACCCTTAAGGTCTGAAGATTTATTACAAGAGGCCTAAACATTCAACTCCCCATTCTCCTCGGAAGATCGGGAGCCAGAACCCCTGGTCTGGGAATGAGCCTTGGTATCTACCTTCTGCAGGAGTCCATCAGACATAAGGTGAGCAGTTGAAGACTCAAGTTGGTCAGTACTGCGGCCAGTGTGGACAGAGATTCCATCTACCAAGGAAAGCTCAAACCGAATTGCCTTGCCCCTAACAGAGGTGTCTTGAGTAGTCATTTTGGGGTCCACAGAAGTTATGATGCAGCTAGAAGCTGACTTAGCAAGATCGTGAGTACAGTCATCAACATCCTCTCCCAAGCATTCTGTGTGGATAATATCTTCGAAATTTTGGAGAGCAGCAAAGGGGTTGGAGGAGGACGCAGGGGCAGCAGGTTTATCTAGTGCCACCAAAACACCAGGCATGCTCCTGATCCCTTTAACCTCCTTGGGTTGGGCTCCAGGGGAAGTAGGAATTAAACGACCGTTGGGTTTATACTTAAGGTTCACCTTGCAGTGATCCTTAGTGTGACCAGAGGCCTTATAATTTTCACAATGGAGGGGCTTCCAGGGGTATTCCACAGCCACTTCGATGCCCTGAGATACCCCTGGAATTACTCTAGTGTTGATTCTAATTCGTTTTGGCAGAGGAGAGGAGGCCAAAATTTCTACACAAATGCGTGCAAATCTCATTCGTTCCATCTTAGCTGTAGCAGTATCCAGCTGGAGGGGCTTCCCGATAGCACTGGCTATCCAACTAAGGCACAGGGGAGTCCAGAACTGAACCAAAACATCCTTTAGGTGTAACCAAATGGGAAAGCTTTTGTGGTCGTCCTTGGAGAGAACCATTTCAGGGGACCACTTTTTCAAGAAGATGGTTCGACCTGCAAAAGCCCATGGCCCTTGGTTCAGACAATCCAGCATCTGGGCGTCATTCGAGAAACGAAAGAGAAAAAAGCCATTGTCTAGTTTGGCAACGTGGGAAATACCAAATCTGGCCCATATCCTACGGGCAATGTGGTTAACAACATAGAAACTAAGTGGAGCATCATAAAAGTAGCCTACAAGAGTAGAACTCCATACAACCTTGCCTTGTTGAATAACCTCAGAAGGCGGAGTAAGTTTAATAATAGATCCATTTTGGGAGGGGGAAGAATTGAAGATGAGTACCTTTTTCAGCGACATCCTTTCGAACAATAGACGCCCACAAAGCCAAGGGCATAGCCGTCTTCGTCGGACGACTCTCCTCTGCATTTAGGCTTGGAATCTCCAGAGAAGACAGAGGAGACAAGGTAACACCAGAGGAGGAGGGGACCTCAGCTGGGGGGAGCCACGTCAGATTCTAGGGGACAAGGCAAACATTCGGAAGTCTCATTTCCAGAATCAATCACCACGGGAGTGATTGAAGGTGAAGGAGGAGAACAACGAACGCGGGGGGCGCCGATTCCAACAACAGAGGGAACAAATGAGGGTAAACCTCTATCAGTAGGGTTTGATTCTTGGGAGACATCGGGGGCACCACAAACTTTCGAAAAGGAAGCGGAAGTGGCTAGGAGAGGGAAATCCGAGTCAGAAGAAGGGGAGAGACTGGGAATAGGGGCGAGGGGTTCCAGCGCCATGCAGCGCCGGCGAAGAGGAAGGGGGAGACAAGCAGAGGAGAGGATTCAAAATCGAAGAGAGAAGGCAGAGCTTCTCTCTCTAGAGAAAGCTGGGGCAGAGAAAGCTGGCAGCATCAGTTATAGCAAGCGACGCATGAGGCAGCATCAACATCATACTTCAGCAACTCTTGAGCCATCACACTATGACTCCTAATAGTGCTGGTATATGCTAGGTAATCTTGACATCCACCTTTCATCAAATGTTTAACATGCAAAGCGAAAATCAACATAGGCATTTCCTTTCTCCCAATACCTTGAAATGAGAAGGGTTCAATTCCAGGGATATCAAAACACACCATTTTTTTTTTTTGAAAATAATCAATACTGGCGTGGTATTTTACTAGCCACTCAATTCCTAGGATAACATCAAAATCACCCATATCTAATAATACCAAGTCTACCATCAAACATTTTCCATCCACCTCAACCACACACTTCGGGTATATAACATCAGTCACTACCGAGGATCTGATAGAGGTTGATACTACTAAAGAAAAATCCAAAATTCTTGGGCCAGACACAATATAACGTGTGAATTGCGAAAAAACAAAAGAGTGTGTAGAACTAGAATCAAATAAAATAGAGGTTGGAGTTTTACAAATAAGGAGGGTACCTTTAACCACGTTTGGAGACGTTTCAGGGTCCTGTACTGTCACAGCAAAAACATTAGCCCAAACTGTTGGCTTCTTTGCTTCAAATCTCCTGGGCAATGAACAATCATTAAATGACCCTGCCGTCCACAGTTAAAACATGCCCCAATCACCTTAAAACAAGGTCTCCCAGCATGGTTTTTCCCACAATGAGTACAATCAGTACCAGATGTTTAAGGGTTTGTCACTGATTGGGTTTCAACTATACTCTTCCCATTAACTACTATTTTTGCATTTTTAGATGGCCCAGAGGGCCCCACATTCGATCTGAAGTTAAAACTTGTCCGGCTAGCGAACTTATTTGCGAAAAACTTCTGTGTCTCCAATTCCTTCTCAAATATTAACGCCTGATCTAAGATGTCCGCATACGTCTGAAGTTTTTGGGTCACTAACTACCTTCTAATATCATCCCTTAGTCCTTACTGAAATTTCTTCGCCTTCCTCAATTCATTCTTCACAAAGTAAGGTGCAAAATAGGACAATTCCGTAAATTTTACTTCATATTCGGCCACTATATGGGTCCCTTGTCTAAGCGGCATAAACTCCTCCTCCTTCTGATCTTGAAGACTGGAGGAAAAGTTTTTCTTCATAAATGTCTCTTCGAATATTCCCCAAGTGATCTCTTTATTGGGCATTCCAAACACCATCTTTTTCATAGCCCACAAACTATCAGTCTCTTCTTCCATTTTGTAGGTCGCAAAGGTAACTTTTTTTCGATCACTGCATTGTATTACCGTGAAAATCTTCTTCATTCTCCTAATCCAGATATTGACTTTGACTAGATCCTATTCTCCCAAGAATTTCGGTGCTCTCTCCGCCGTGAATTTATCATACGTTGTTAGGGTAGGATTTATCGGAATTGGCTTTGGTGTTGGGACCGGAGTCATATGGTGTTGCTCCATTGACTCTATTATGTTCGTCATTCTCCCCAACATATTTATGTACTCTGGTTTATGATCTGGGGACATACTAGTGCCACCTCGATTATTTCTTTTACCTTTTCTACTGACCATTTATGCCCTATAATTAAGAATAGGACAATATTAATAAATTTCAGAGGGTCAAGTTATAGAGAGGGGTTAACAATTATTCAGGAAAGTTTAGGACCGACAAAAAGGTTAGCACCTAAACTTTCTATCTAACTTCAATTATCTTTAGTCTTATCCTACTTGAACTTAAACCTATGCTTCCATTTTATGATCTATCATTCCTAAGGCATCTCGTTTCTCTTCTCTGATACCAACTGTGACGGAATGGATTTTTTTTCCCTTGGTGATGGTTCGGACCAAACCAATGGATTCATCTTTGAAGAAAACTTGCAAATATGAATACATTCACAAGATCATCTAACACCATAAAATATTCATGGCTCCAACTCTTTAATCATTTCTATTCATCAAACCAAAACTCATACAGAAATGCCATCTAAAATCGGATCATAACCAAAGGCAAATGGCGGAAGTAGATCTATTCTAAAATGTGAACAAGTGGAAGCATAGTCATTGTTCATATATAACATTTATTCACAAGTTGAGATAATTACATTCAGAACTATCAAAAATCCTAAAAAAATTCTTCAACAGGCTTTCTAATTCAAAAGTTCCTCCTTACTAAGCTTTATCTATTCCTACTTGTCCAATATCAGTTTTATAGTCTCATCTGGGGAAAAAAATCATAATAGAGTGAGTCGAAACCCCATAAGGTACCAAAAACATGCGATGTAAATCATTAATGTGATAAAACAAAGTCATGGAAAGTTCTGGAATTCATTATCAATGCCATTTCCAAAGTTCTTAATTCTATGTCATTTTCTAAAATTTACAGTTCAATGCCAATTTTTTGAAGTACATAATTTCATAGTTCAATACAAATTTCTGAAGTTCATAAATTCAGTGTCAAATTCCAAAGTCCATCATGCAATGTTAATTCCCGAAGTTCATAAATTCAGTGTCGAATTTCGAAGTTCATAAATTTAGTGTCAAATTCTGAAGTCCATCATGCAATGTCAATTCCTAAAGTTTATAAATTCAATGTCAAATTCAGACGTTCATAAATTCAGTGTCAAATTCTGAAGTTCATAAATTCAATGTCAAATTCCGATGTTCATAAATTCAGTGTCAAATTTGAAGTTCATAAATTCAATGTCAAATTCCGAAGTCCATCATGCAATGTCAATTCCCGAAGTTCACAAATTCAGTGTCAAATTCTGAAATTCATAAATTCAGTGTCAAATTCCAAAGTTCATAAATTCAGTGTCAAATTTTGAAGTCCATCATGCAATGTCAATTCCTGAAGTTCATAAATTCAGTGTCAAATTCTGAAGTTCATAAATTCAGTGTCAAATTCCGAAGTCCATCATGCAATGTCAATTCCCGAAGTTCATAAATTTATGTCATTTTTATTGTTCCTTCCTATTTTAACTCTACTGTTCGAAGGGGCCCAGGCTGGTAGACCCTACCAGTCGAGGGAAGAGTAATCGATGATAGATTGTATTTACTTTATACAATCAAATGCCAAAGTTCAAAAGTCATATCCATTTCCATTTCCATTTTCAAAGTTCAAAGTTCAAAGTTCAAATTTCTACCCTCTTATTACGCTAAGAAGAGTGGTTGATCACGTATCACTCTATTGACGGAGTTATCCCCGATTACCGCCGTAACGTTCGAAGGCATGCCGGAGAACCTTATCAAACTATGTAACAGTTCTAGGTCCGATCTTATTCGTTCATAATTCATAATCGAAATTCATCATGTCCCAAGGCCGATTCAATGTTCGTACATTCCATACTCTGGATAAATTCAAAGGGCCTTCATATTTTTGACATTCTCGTTCCATGCAAGATTTTCATGTGAGGCAATCCGGACACTTACCAAAAAAAAAAAAAAAAGGAGACAATCCGGACATAAATAGAATATAAAGCATGGGCAAAACATAAAATCAAAATTAGGGGTCACATTCATGCAAAACAGTCTGATCGTAAATTGAACATAAAGCATAAAATTAGAGTCAGGAGTTATAATTTTCAAACTCATGAAACTTAGATCCAACTCATGAAATTAATATATGTAACGAACTTAGGGATGGGGTTTTAGAACGTAATTAACAAAATAGAGGTATTTAAAAGAAGTGAACATAGAAAACAAGTTTCCAAAGTACTCTTGCCTGATTTTCAAACTCTTCACTCCAACCTAGTCCAAGACCCTTTTTACCTCTTCGTCTCTTACATATCTCTTTCTTCACAGATTTTTCTAACTCTTTTCCTTACTATCGAACTCAGCATTTATAGAGGATAGGTTAGGTGGGAGTGGGTAGGGTAAGTCATTTTCTTGGTACTTTTCTTCTAGATGGTCAGCGAAGTAGGTCGGAGTAATTTACTTACCCTGAGTAGGTGAAAAGAGTCAATGAAGTAGGTAAATCTACTCCGACTATCAACAATGTCGGTATTTATCAAATTCAATTTACGTCGGTCATCAGCAAATTCAAGTAAAGCATTTTACTTTGGCAGAATTCACTCTAGTTCTCAATATCATTAATCTATTTCGATCAATATTTCTAAATCCGGTCAATATTTATATTTCCGGTGGACTATCAATCCGGTCATCACACCCTCCGGCCATCATCTCAATCCTGGCCTTCACCATGCTTTGGACCTCCATCACTGTGAGGTTTTGGATTTAAAAATTTGATAATGATGAGGTGATTAGTATGATAATGATCAATACTAGACCTATGGAACGAATAAGGTTGGGTATCGGAAGAAAAATCGAGGAAAGTTTAAATTTGTGCTGCTGAAGAGCATTTTTCGGAAGCTCCCCTGCCCGCTGTCCGCTCGAGCGCTCGAGCGAAAAAACCAGAACCGGCGCCGCCTGCTGGCCGCTCGAGCAGCGCTCAAGCGGGGAAAGCTAGCACCGCGGCCACTCGCTGCCTGCTCAAGTCGCGCTCGAGCGGTGGCACAGTTTAAAAGTCGTGCCTTGCCTTCTCCTTGTCATTTTTTGCTCGGTTTAGGGTTTTAGAGAGAGAGAGGGCGCCGATCCTAGTGAGGAAAAAGAGGAGATCAAGGTCGTGGAGTCCAAATCCGTCCGAGAGTTAGTTATAAAGGTGAAAGCACGCGTCGAGGCAAGTGTTCTCATACTCACTTCTGGTTCTCTTTCAATGTTTTGCTTGATTTTATTGGATATTTTGTGTCGATACCCACCGTGAATGTTAGAATCATGAAGCCCATGCCTTAAGGTCCATGAATATATAGTTGTTTGTCCGAATCGTGTCCAATCCGCCCGGTTTGGTTTCATCGAAACCCTAACCCACGAAAATTGGGGATTTTTCCGTTTTCCTCCCGTGTATCATGAAATTGACCTCAAAATATGAATTTCCACATCCCAATGATGCATATATATGCCGGCCGCGGGTTCGATTTCGCACGTTTTGATCCGATCACGGTGTCCGGGCCCTCTAAATTGGCCCTGACACTGTTCACCCGAGGCCCAAAGTAGAAATTGCATGATTTCACCTTCATGAAATATTGAAATGACTCTAGATTATGAATCCCCATATCCCAAGTGTATGTACATATTGACTGGATGTCGATTTATGCAAGATTTGACCCGTTCGTGACATCCGGGAGCCTTAAAAGTCCTCTGTTATTGTTATTCGAAAATGAATGGGAAGTTGCATACTTCCATCATCGTGTTATGTTAAATTGAGCTCAAATATGAATCATCGTGTACCAATTGTGCATACGTGTCCACCGGACGTCCGATCTCCAAGCATCAAACCGTTCACGGCGTTCGGGTGTTCCAAAATTTGTTCACCCGAAAAGAAATGAGAAATGTATCTGTTATGCCTCTAATTGTTATTTAAGTAACGTTTAACTGTTTAAACATAAATGTAAGCGACGAAATGTGTATCCATGTGCTGGAAGCAAGGGAATGAGTCCCGAAGGCTTCAAAGTGATATGTGATCATTGGAGCTAAGGAATCTAATCTCTCTCGTGAACTTGGAATGATTTGTTGTAAGTAAGGGAATTGAGTCCCCTAGATTGTGAATAAGGGAATTAAGTCTCACAAAATGTTGTGAACCGAGCCAGTGAATGGAAGGGAATCCATATTGTGCTTTGTAATGATATGCTCTCCTGGATAGAGATATGTGTGATGGAATGATCTCCCGATTGGAGATGTATGTGATGGGAATGGGTTTTCCCAAGTTATGAATGTGTACAGCAAATGTGAATTTTCCTCTCTAAGTGTGGAAACTAATCTTGAAACTAGGAACATGATTCACAAGGGTAGCATTCTTTAGCATACCATGTACATCACGGTGTGAACTCGAAGAATACTTGGCCACGTATTCTGGCCGCTTGTGGGAGCGGGTGATATTCGTGGTACGTTTTAGAAAACTACTGTGGAAGAACGATGATTGCCCTGGTCCCCGGGGGATATGGGGCG
>JAODPA010128767.1:0-17116 GCA_025585075.1 Nepenthes mirabilis | reverse complement strand
TTCTTGTCTACTATTTTAACTCTCTACATATTATCTTATATATTAGGCCAAAATTAAAAATAAAAAAATAAAAAATAAATAAAAATTACATCAATACTCATAAAAACTTCATACAACTTTTACTGTTTTTTTTTAACTTTTAATTCCAATAATTGGATATAGAAGAGAGCGAAGATAGTAAAATAACCATGTAATAAACACTTTAGTGGTCACACCACCACAGAATGGAATTATCCAACACCAAATTTGAAAGCAAATAAATTTTTTTTTTTCTTATTTTGCCGGTAATGATTCCTTCTACTCATAAGGCATAGCAGAAATCCGTAAATCAACAACCTGCTTACACAGCCGATCCAATACAAACTGTGAAAGCCACAGGCATAATGCCCAGCCAACAATCATTTGCTCATGCACGCAACCTCTCCGTTCATCAGCACAGAGGTAGTGACAGCCAATTCAGATTGGAATGGGAGCCTCCGGCAGTGGCTCCGGAGGTGCCCCGCTGCTACCGTTTAGCACGACGACGTTACCGTCAGAATCAACATCGACGATGACCGAATCCCCTTCTTTAATTTCCCGGGAAAGCAGCTTCTCCGCCATGCTATCCTCCAGAAGTCTCATTATGGCTCTTCTCAGAGGCCTTGCCCCATAACTCGGATTATATCCTTCCTCAACCACCCGATCTCTGAATCTCTCAGTCACTTGAAGTTCGATTTCCTTCGTCTTTAGCCTCTCGAAAACCTCCTTCAGCATTATATCCGCGATCTCCTTCACCTCTTGCTTCGTGAGCTGCCGGAAGACTATCATTTCATCTAACCGGTTCAAGAACTCGGGTCTGAAATACTGCTTCAGCTCCTCCGTCACCAGGCTCTTGATTCGGTTGTAGCTGCTATCCTTCTCATCATAATCCAGATCAAACCCTATCCGACGGCCACCCTTCTCAATAACGCTGCTTCCCACGTTTGACGTCATAATTAGAAGTGTGTTCTTGAAGTCAACCGTTCTTCCCTTGCTGTCAGTCAGCCTCCCGTCCTCAAGTATCTGAAGCATCATGTTGAAGACATCAGGATGCGCCTTCTCGATTTCGTCGAAGAGTACGACGGTGTACGGACGGCGCCTGACTGCCTCGGTAAGCTGGCCACCTTCCGTGTAGCCAACGTATCCAGGCGGTGACCCAATGAGCTTAGAAACGGTGTGTCGCTCCATGAACTCGCTCATGTCGAGCCGGATCATGGCTTCTTCTGATCCAAAGTAGTACGCAGCCAGTGCTTTTGCAAGCTCTGACTTACCTACGCCAGTTGGACCTGAGAATATGAAGCTGGCGATCGGGCGGTTAGGGTTCTTAAGGCCAACGCGGGCTCGGCGGATGGCCCGGCTAATGGCTTTGACAGCTTCATCTTGACCAATGACTCTCTTGTGAAGAGTCTCTTCCATTTTGAGAAGACGGTCTGATTCGTCAGTTGACACTTTCTCGACTGGGATGCCCGTCCAAGAAGAAACAATGTGTTGAATGTCTGCTTCGGTAACAACAGGGCCACCATCTCCAGCCTCTGTCTCTGCCTTGCTCATTTCCTTGCTCTTATCTACGAGAGCAGAAATCTGAGCCTTTAGATCCATTTCTCGATCACGCAGCTCGCCCGCCTGCTCATGATGGTTATAGAGTCGTCACACACAAAGTTGGAAGGAAAATGCTTTCTATGTCATCAAATCCCACCCATTCATCCAACCTTTTTCTGACTTACATTCATTAACTTCATAAATTTTGGAACGTCATTTGCAAAAGACAGTAAAATTCTAGTAAAAAATATATTTTTCAACTTTGCGCTTCGCAAATGTTTCAAACCTCAAAAATTTGTCAAATATAATTCCCATCAAGAGAAAAAAGAGAGAAGAAAAAGTTGGGTGAATAGGTGGGGCAAAATGGTGGGATATGTAACAACTCTCAAATAACACCATGAGGAAGGGAACGGAAATTTTCACAGTCAAAACATCTGTATTAAATCATTTTCCCATAAGATATAACAAAATGAAAGATTTGAACACAAAGAATCAGTCTGCATTATCTCTGAGCAACATATACAACACCACCAACAAAGCATTAAGTCCCAATAAGTAGGTCAGCTATATGAACATGCTCTGGCCATTTCACTCGTTTTAGTTCATTATCATCCAAGAAAAATAAATTTTAAATTGTCACCTCATTCCATATTTTCCTACATCTGGTTCTTCCTATCTTTTAGGAAACCACAATACAAGCAACGTATGATATGGCTTAAATGTTGGTGCACATCGAGCAACCACTTAGGGGATTGCACACAATATCCTTTCAAGTAATTTAGCATTTGGAAACATCTTATAGGGTATTTTAAGGATCAAATAAATAAAGTGGAGTTAAACTCAAACTCCAAATTAAATAAATCATTAGTATCAGTAAGAAGCCACCTTACCTTTTCAAAGTCTTGGCTGCGGACTGCTTCGTTCTTCTCTTTTGTGATCTGCCTGAGCTCCTTCTCAAGCTCTTTCGCATCTTCAGGAAGCTGCAGGAACAGAGTAGTTAAGGAACTTGAAGATTGCCTTGTGGAAAGGTCTTGAACGGGAAACTCATACCTGAGCATGGCGCAGCCGAACACGAGAACCAGCTTCATCAATGAGGTCAATAGCTTTGTCGGGCAAAAACCGGTCACTGTTGGCATTCATCAGAACAGAATATGTTGATTGAGCACCAGATTTTTTTTTTTTAAAAAAAAAAATCAGGCACCAGATTATGTCACGATTAAAACTAAAAAGAAATCCAATTTTCTAAAAGTAAGCTGAGGGAAATTGGAACTGAGAGAAGACAACGACAAAAGAGAGAGTATACACACTCCTAGTACAATATCATTGACTGCCAGATTAAAAAAACAATCAGAATACGGCAGTCGGTGAAATTGTGAAAATTGGAAGTTCAAATTCAATTAAGGACCAATAAAATTGATATAGGTTGGTATTTGCAGTCACTGAAAATAAGAATATTTATTGTTTGGCTTGATGGGGGCATTGAAGCTCTATCATTTTTGGATGATGTTAGCCACCACATTAATGTAGTTATTTTCCTTTGCTAAAAGAGCTTATGATGACTGAAGGAGTAAGGAATTCTATTTTCAACTCTGACTCTCCCATTACAATTGTTATTTTTCTTATGGTACTCAGAATGATTAAAAAACAACATAGCTAGATCAGATTAAGTTTGAAGATGATCCGAGGTGTAAAGAGGGTAAAGCTTCCCTCATTCTTGGCAAATGCTTGACCAATTAACAGCCAAGTATTGATTAATGAATCCATAGCTCGAGAGAAGCATTAAAGATTGTATGAACAGAAAAATTAACCAGATGGTATTATATATGAGACAAAACCCTCCTAATCTAAGCTCTAGATGGAGCCATTAATTACCAGAAATATTAATATATTACAATAGATACAGCCTAGAAGGAGAGGGCCTCCTTGTAGAATTTGACATCTTGGAAAAATCAATGAATATGCGGAGATTGAAGACAAAAGGTAAACCCCAATTATGATTATAACTGAAATTAAGAATTGGGAAGTCATCACAAAATAGTTGAATTTCACAGTTTTTGACAAAAGGAGGCCACAAACAACTTTTTGGAGTCAAAAGTAACACACCACCCAAACCTAAGGAATTTGTTGATATAAGTTCTGCAATGTGATACCCATTTCTAAATTTAAGCTAATCCTTGATTTTGATGCTCTCCTGGGCATGCTTAAAATGATTTTATTCTCAAGATGGACTATGTCCTCGAAATTATGCATGACAAAATAGATTTAATATGCCTAATCTAATGGATTATCTTAAGTATTGGCCAATTGGTTTAGGATATGACATTATGAGCTACTGGGCTTGAATTTGACTAAATGCCTTAGGGGATTTTTGACCAAATTTCTCTTCATGTTGGGCTGCCTCCATTTTAGCAGTCTTAGAAGCCCTTACAAGGCTTAGTGCTGAATTAGTGTAACATCTCATGCCTTAGTGGAAATTACGGTGTCAAGAAACTAGAAATTTGGAGAGTTAGTGAAGCACCAACAAGCCTTGTATGGCTAGGTGGAGTTAGTGGAGGTGGTAGTGAAGGTGTAACATATATAGAAGCAAGGTGTCCTAGGCGTATGGTTCCAATCCTCCACGTCTGTAGAGGTAGCAAGCAAAGAAGACCATCAAGAGTAGCATAAATAGGCTTCATTGGGAGTCTTAAGATTCCACCACAACACACTTGGCCAATTTGGATAGAAGAAGATATGAGAGAGTTTGAGCAAGTTTTTGAAGAGAGGAAATAAAAACATCTTGCAAAAATCAAGTAATTCATAATCTTTCTTGCCTTCAAATTCTTCACTAGACAAAATAGTAAAGGCCTCAGTTCTCACCAAAACTAGGAGGCACACTACCAAGAAAGATAGCTAATTGCTTTGTTCCAAAGCCAATATCATGGGGCCTTCATCCTATTCATTCAAATATTCATGACCAAGAACAATTGGATTAAAACTGCTGCTGCTAGAGCCTCCATTTCCCTGATTGTGCCGGCTTTGTCCTTCCTCTCCTACATATAATATAATATAATATATTTCTTCAAAAGGCTACAAATAATGGGTTTTAATGCATCTGAAAGCAGCACTCGTACTATCACCCATGTTAAATAAAAGAAAAGGATGGATTGACGACTACCGAATGCTTTACATTAGAATGTCATACTCTAAAAAAAGACTACTCAAATAATTTATTTAAACGAGCCTGCATTCCTTATACAAGAAGACAAATATATAATCTATAGTGTTAATCTGAAGCCAACTGTCCTACTTTCATAGGAGGGAGGAGAATCCATCAATCAAGAAAAGATATAAAAAAAATACAAGAACAACTTCATGTGTCCCAGCTGTCTGCATCTAAAGCTTTCTTTGACCTATGGAATGGTGCCTCAGACTGCGAATTCCCTCATGCTGATGGACCACTGGCTCCCTAGCTCATTTCTCCTCCAACCTCTGCCTTTGCCTACTAGACCTGCTCTGGGGGACCTTTAGAGCCCCCATTTCTTAATCTCTTCCTCTTTGCTCTCGGCTTCGTCTTTATAATCTCGTCTTCTATGAGAGATGATCGTCCCACTGCTACAACTACAGAAACTTTTCTAAATCTCTCTTATCCCTTTCATGATAGAGCTCTAAAGCCAGTGCTTGCTTCAGTTACAATCCAGGTCAGACAAGAAGGAGCTGGGAGCCAAGCTATAGTTTCTGAGACCCAAACATATGAACAAAGGGCGGGCACCGAAAAGGGGTGACAACGAACTAAAAAACCTGCTTACGCTCACTTACACAAGAGAGCAAATCCTTGTAGGGCAATTGATACTACTTATAGACCTGAATTTGGATGATCTATCCATCACCACCATGAAGCTTGGGTGTTGCCCAGCCCATGAATTCAATAGCAGTTTGAAAGGTTAACCTTTTAGGAAATCTTCGAATCTATACTTATTTTAAACTCTCCAAAGCACTTCGTCAACTATTAGAATAGATCTAATCTAGATAACCCAGTGAACTTACCCTCGTACTTGGCTATAGTCCGGTTTCCCTGCCAGAGAAACATAAACTCTTCCCCCTTTTGCACTTGCATGCATTATGAGAAGTATTTCTCATTGAAAATCTCAAGATATTATTCCCATGTGATCCTCTCAGTCTCTTGGCCCATCACCCTTTACTTCATTAGCCACCACTGCTCAGCCTTACCCTCCAGCTTATACACTGCCAACCTAATCATTTCTTCTCCTAGATAGCCTATCGCCTCAAAAACCCTTTCCAAACACTGTAGCCATCCCTCCACTTTTAGAGGGTCTGGCTCTCCGGAATATTCTAGCAGCCTTTGATCCATGAATCAATCAAAGATGCCTCCACCTCTTGGATTTGCTGTAAATTCTCCTGCGGAATGCTGTCCCCTGGCATCTTCTTGTACTAGGCCTGTCATTTGACTAATGGCATTGTAGACCTCAGATATCCCCTCAGTAGCCTCTTCTGTTCTTCCCCAAGTGGCTCGCTCTGCGTTAATACTTCCTAATTCTGACATTTTGGACATCTACAGCACAAACAAATAGGTTTAGAGCTCCTAAGTATCTAAGTCCTGAACGTATATCTCTGACACCATCCTTATCATGATTCAGGCCTGCTATTACCTTAACCTTGGATGATAACACTGCAAACTATTTTTCTAACCTGCCCAACACAAATAACATACTCCCATACAAAATACAATACTAACAAAATCCTCCTGAACTTGTGTTTCATTTCAACTTTTCAACGTTCATGATCTCTAAAATGGTTGTACAAAAGAGTGAGTCAAATGCCCATAAATTAAAATCACGATCCATGAGTGAATATAACTATGTGATATGAACGAAGATGATATTCAAACATGACACGACATAGTATGAATCTCATATTATATTCCAGCACTTTTGGTCAACATATTTAAACCTCCCATTGGCAGGGACTAATTATACAACATATACCATCACTTATTTATGCAAGGAGTTCGATATGTTTCAACTCAGCTTATAAACATCCGTGAACTCCCATATGATGGCTGATAATAGGAATGCAAGCAACAACAAGATAATAATTGTATCCACATATCAACTATTTATCAAAATGAACTAGACTTGTTCAATGTAATCTACCCTAAGGGTCGGGTCCTATATTCCTGGATTCCTTACTATCTACAACTTTGTCCTTGATCTAACTCACACCTTTACAATGAATAGCAAGAGTGAGTCAACTACAATAGCACCTAGATTCTTAATCATAGACAAACTTAGCAGTTAATTTCTTTAACTTCCATATAAAGAAGTGACAACAATTTATTGAATCAAGGTTTGGGTAATGTTCGACAATAGGTACTCATTGTTAATTCTATTTCCAGCTATTTGTGAGTCTCATGTGGAACCAACCCACGGATCCATAAAGGGAGCATCAGACAGATTCAGTAAAAGAGCATCATCTACAACAACTGATTATGTGACTAGTCTTTATCTTATACTTTCTTGACAAGTGACATTCAATTAATTGAATATAGTGTTCTTTTGTAGTGCAGTACCAGTGGTCCAAACCAATTTATTTGATTCCATTTATCTTCCACTTGTCTAGATTTCTTCTTTACTCTTTGATGATATCTCTTGGTATTCTATCTTGCCTATTATTATATAGTCCATGGAAGGAGAGATTACTCACACCACCTGTTGGGTCCCAACACAAGGGCCCATAAAGCACGGCCCAAAGGAAGGGCCCAAGGCAAAGGCGGGAAAAATTTTCATTTTTGGCAGGAAGATTACATTTTGGCGGGAGTTTTGGCTTGTTTTGGAGGGAAAATGTTCATTCCCCTTTCTCTATAAAAAGACCAGTCGTGTACAGGAAAATGGAGGAGAGGCAGAGGAGAGAACCGCTCTCCTGCTCTGCGCCTCCGGCAGAATCCGGAACTCTCTTGAGCAGCGAAGGGTTTCTCCCTCGTGACGTCCTCACTCTCTCACTCTCTGCCGTTCATGGGCTAGGCAAGGCACAGAGCCTCCTGTCCTCGTGAAACAAAGCCCCCAAAGTCCCTGATGGCGGCACTCTGCTCTTCCGCTCCGGATCTCCGCTCACCGGCGGAATAGGACACCACGACACCCTCCATTAATGGCGACAGGCGCATCCCTGCTGCTCTCAGAGCACTCAGCGCTCAGCACTTCCAGCAACCAAATCTGGCGATTCCTGCCCTCGTCTATGGCAAAACGCAGGAGCTTCCGGTGATGACGCGTAGTTCCTCCACTCCCATTTACGGGAGACGGAGCGCGATGCCTAGATCCTCCGCTTCGTGGTATGGGGCTTGAAGCCCTTCCGACAGCAGCGTCCGACAATTCCTTCCCAGATCAAAGCCAGTTGAAATACGAAATCCCCAACAATGGCAGCCGACTCCCCCTTGCGGCATTCGAGCCGAACGGGGCATCAAGCTCCCCATCGACGGTATCCTAGGCCCTCTCGACCGATTTGGGCATAGAGGAATGCTCTGCGGATGCCGCCCAATTCCTCCGATCTCGAGTTGAGGAGAAGGGGCCTAGCAAAGATCCAGCCACGATGAACCACACCCCAGCTCAGTACGAAGTGCCCCTGAAACGAAGCCAGCCGTAACTCCAAACCAACGGGGAGCTCGTGGCGCTTCATTCCGGCGCTAGCAGAGGCTTTCGAGGCCCATAAGCAGAGCTGGAGTGGGGTTCTCTGAGAAACAATCAGGCTTCAGGGCAGAATGCAGTGTAGTGCTTCCCCGAAGAAGGCGGCCTAATGTCCTCCACGGGCGCGCCGTTCGGATAATCCAGCCGGGTCCTCTCGGGCCCTTTCGTGCTTAGTGGCCCACCAGTATGGTCAAGGAGAATCCGGCCCAACAGGCCCCACATTCATTCTGACGCATTCCGGGAGACCTCCAAATATTGCCCAAGCCCACAAACATCTCTAGGCCGCCCTCCGCGGGCGCGTCTCTAGCCGCCCTCCGCGGGATCATTCCCGAGCATGGACACTTCTAAGCCGCCCCCAGCGGGCGCACCCCCAAGAGGGGTTTCACCTAAGCCGCCCTCCGCAGGCGCACAAATAAGCCGCCCTCTGCCGGGCGCATCCATGGAACTCACGCTTCCGACCACATCCCTCTCACACTCCCCTCATTATCGCATTTTACGCATGCATTTCTCCGTTTATTGCCGGAAGATATCTGACTTGAGCGTCGGAGTGCCGACGGGGGACCAAAACCCCCCGTCGGCCTCTAACCTCTTGCTTATTGTTTGTGTTGTGCAAGTCCAGGTTCATAGAGACGGAGACCGGATCCTTCTCCCGACGCCGCCACGTGCTAGGGAATCCGAAGGCCCTCCAATCCGTACGGCAACCGCGGACCCGGGACGCAACACCACCCAATTCTACAAGATTCAAGATTCTGCTTCCAATTTGCATTTAAAAGAAATTAACCCGTTGACTTGGTCGATTCTTCTTTGAAAATTGGGCAATTACTCTTCTACATACTTCACTAATCTATGATTGGTATTCTCGTTTCCATTATATTCTATCTTATCTCTTGATGAGATGATATCTTAACGATAGAAAAAAAAAACGGACAATTAAGTGATATATTCACCCTTCACTCAAAGGAACGATCTCAGGATTGGTATGACAAAAAATTGATGTTAAAAATATAAAAAGAAGCCCAAGCCAAGAAATATTCAGAAGCATGAATGAATTTTAAGAAGAAAGATTATATTTTTCTAGCGAGTCTAAAATTTCTGGCACTTCTATACTCAAATTTAAGTCCACTTTTGAAGTTAATATTCTCAAATTAGTATACAGAGCTTGATTTAGACCAAGGTTAAATCTTCCACTCCCACAGCCCACATTACAATTCTTTTTCAAATTTATATAACAACCATCAAAGTGATAATATTTAAAATATTTACTTCAAGCTTACAATATTTATCAACCTTATGATCTAATAAATCCTTAGTTTTGTCTTATTGCAAAATTATCAACATAATCAATTAAGTCAACATTTTACCCATAAGATAAGCTTTCAGCTCACTTGACAATTAGTTGTATCACTATTTTCTCTATATTTTTTAATGGTGAACATCTTGGACATAATTTTCCAAACCAATTAAGTATGGTCATGAACTTCCCATAGCTTCAAAATAAAAACTTAATCACCAAATTTGCTTCTAACACTCGGCTAATCAACTGTTAAACCATCATCTTAATTTTAATTTATTGTAGTGTTTGCCTTGAATTTCTTGCATGAAATTCAATCCTAGTACCTCAAATACCCAATTAATTTCAAAAACACTTAACAACTTGAAATCCTCTTAAAACAATTAAACTCAAGATGCAATCAATTTATACATAAATGTTTTCGCAAAATTCCATTTTATGTCATCTTCAACCATAACATTGAAATATCTTTAATCCATCATGCTCCATGACTCTTTTAGGCAATTTAATATATTATAACATGCTTTCTTCAAATTTTTTTCACATCATACTAAAATTTATGATGCAACAACTTCATGGATTACTTAATTCTTCCTAAATACACCATTCAGCTACCTACTATTTTGGCATGAAAACCTATTTAATTTCCACAAGAATTTCTCATGACTCAAGCTGATTTTCCTTAATTCAACATACTAAATCATCTTACAAAATTTCATTATAACTTCATTATTTCATTATAAACTTATATGAATTTGAAGATAAAGAAAGAAGATCATGAATTACTTGATTTCTTTAAGATGGTCTCTCTTGTCTTCAAAAACTTTCTCAAACTTTTTCTCCTTTCTTCTTCTCTCCAAATTGGCTAAATGTGTTGCGATGGAGTTTTAAGGCTCCAAATGAAGCCTATTTATACTACTCTTGGAGGTCTTCTTCACTTGTTACCTCCCAACAAATGTCTTAGATTGAAAATATACACCTAGGACACCTTGCAACTAGCCTAGTTATACTAACTCCTCCCTTGGTGACATCTAGCCACGCAAGGCTTGTTCCTGCTCCACTAACTGTCCAACCCCTAGCTTTTTGACAATACAATTTCCACTAAGGCATGAGATCTTCCACAAACTAACTACTAAGTCTTGTATGGGCTTGCAAGAATCCTCCATGGAGCCGGCCACCACGAAGAGAAATTTGGTAAAAATCCAATAAGGTACTAAGGCAAATTCAAGTCTAGTAGTCTATAATGTCACAGCCTAAACCAATTGACCCATAATAAACTCTATTAGATTATTCAAATTAAATCAACTTATCTTAAAAATGCATATTTTCAAGGACATAATCCATGTTAACTATAAAAGCATTCTAAGCATGCCAAGCAAAGTACTAAAATCAAGGATTAACTTAAACTGGGTATCACAAAGATTCCCCTAGAAAGATTCGGGTGAGCATAGAGAAGGATCGGATAACATCTACGTTATGTTTTACCATAAGTTGAGTGAATGACAGTAAAGTATTTGCATCATTGATGCAAATAAAGGTATTGAGGGGGGGGGGGGAATATTAATATTTTCCAATAGTACGATAACATCTTAATATGTTTTCGTATTAATAATATATCATGATATATTGGTCAATATTCAAAATATTAGCTAACACAATCCTGTTAGTTTACGATTTTCAGAATTTTTTTAAATTTTGATATATCAAATATCAACATATATTGTTTGATATATCCGATACCAATATGGCCGTGACCCATACCAATATCGATATTTTCATCCATGATTCACATAGCAGAACCCTACTTGTTGGTAGGACAAGTACCATTGTTGAAACCTTAGCCAACTCATGGACGGCCAAGGTCAGTTGTTTATGAAACTGCCTTAGTGTTCAGATATAATAGTTTTCCAAAGGCACCCCAGTTTTTTGCAGTTCTAAGAGTAGCTGTCAACATTTTTCTTCCCATAATAGTTACCCAGTTCTTTGCTTTGATTAAGATCTTAAAATGCAAGCGTATGTTTCAAAGAAAACTTCCTGAACAATGTGTAGTAAACTAAGGATTTACAGATTATAGTAATTACTGCAAAATATGCAAGTGCAACTTATCTACTTGAATGCAAAAGACAAATAAATACCTGATGTACTGGTAAGATAGCTGTGCTGCAGCAACCAGCGCTTCATCCGTGTAACGGAGCTTGTGGTGAATCTCGTACCGCTCACGAAGCCCTTTTAGAATCTGTATAGTTTCATCCACTGTCGGTTCCGGAACTCTAACAGGCTGAAATCTTCTTTCCAGTGCTGGGTCTTTCTCAATGTGTTTTCTGTATTCATCGAGTGTGGTGGCCCCAATGCACTACAGCATATTGGAAAGAACATGAACAATCCAAACAACAATTTTGGTTCTCGTATAAAGTATATGAATATAGGGCATATAATAAAATGGGGATCTTCTAGAAGATGTGCTGTGGACGTATACTACTTGTGCGAATGTGAGAAGCATGAACTACCTGTAGTTCACCCCTTGCAAGGGCTGGTTTCAATATGTTAGCTGCATCAATTGCGCCCTCCGCTGCTCCTGCCCCAATCAAAGTATGCACCTCATCAATGAACAGAATGATCTCATCACTCTGTTTAATTTCCTCCATTAGCTTCTTTAGTCTTTCCTCAAACTCTCCACGATATTTAGTTCCAGCAACAAGAAGACCCATATCAAGAGTAATGACCTGAAACCCAAAAAAAGGACAAAAAGTAAGACGTGATACAACATAAAATGCAGCAAAGCATCATGGACAAAAATATATATAATGCAATTTCACCTTTGCTAAGATCTTTTATATCTTAAACTGTCAATTTTAAGGGCATTCTTAATTGACCTCGTAGCCATGTGGCAAAGATCAGCTCTGCTTTCCATGTGCAAAAATTTAGTATTGATAAAGTCACATTGGGATCGGAAAAAATACCAGAAATATCCTTAACTATTCACCATTTTCCTAATATATTCTAAACATTAATTTTCCATGATTCATTTCTCAACTTATATTTTAGTATGAATTTTATCCTATGTATAAAAAAAATTCAGAGTTGATCGAAGAGAACTTAAACACTGACCTTTGTTTCCAAGTTTAACACTTCTATAGTCTTTTTTGCCATCACATGATTATTACCATATGACTTGAATAATTTTTTTAGCATCATGTACATATTATCATACGACTTAAAATTGTGATTAAATTGACCAATTTTGTTTTTACATATGATAAAAAAGATACTAAAGTATGTTAAGAATAGAATCAGAAAAAATAGAAGTTTATTCTCTTTAAGGATCTTTCCTATCCCTCATTCCCTCTTAAGTGACCAGCTAAATCCTCCCTTCTCTGCTCTTTTTGCCTTCTTTTTTATGCAAGATGACAAAAAAGAGATCAATATGCTCTCCTAGGCTAGCAACAACAACGTTGAACAGGCAATGGGCCCTCTGTAGGGATTCAATCCTATAGGAGATCGGAAATAGAATTGGAGAAAATAAAAGTTGATAACAAAAATGGAAAAGGTAAAAAAGTAAATATTGTTGATATTTCCCCAACAGTATTAAGGATAATTAGGCTTGAAGTAAAGATTGCTGGCACATCATGTGGCACTCTACTATTAAGTAGTTTCCCTTCGTGGCATCCATTAACAAATAGAACTGACTAATCCTAAATTAAGGGGTCGAGAAACTATGCACCCCTATTCTAACTTTCTCAAACAACCTAGAGCCAAGCCTTGCCCCATGGTAATACAACTAAAACAGAATGCAGAAATTTAAGTTTGCAACATATGGAGTTAAATTAATGTGCATCATCTTAAATGATACATCAGCACTGCTAGAAAATTAAGAAGTATGTCAAGCTGCACGACGTATTAAAAGAAGACTGCAGAAATGAATTTGAATCATTAATCAGCATGAATGATCGATGATACCAAACATGCACAACAGAGTGGCATCACATTCCGGGATCCACAGCACAAGTGCATCCAAGGCCATCTACAATGTGTGTGTGGGCCTGCACATTAAAACTTTACGACCAGCTATACAACAGCCTACTAAAACATATTTTTGTGCTGGTGTATCCATTTATTTCCATTTCTACTTTTTTTCCACCAAAAAACACAACAAATAGTTCTACACAGCCATATAGGTCCCACGCATTCACTTGCATCCCATACTTTGAGAAATCTATTCTTAAAACCACAACTCTCAGCGTGCTGCCTTATATCTGAACTGCTATTCTCCACAAGAAAGTCAATAAAACTATGTCAAGCGTGTTCCACAATCATCCCCATAATTCATGACTAATATGATCATTTTTATTCACCACACTTATTTGAAATTGTTGAGATACAACTGCAATACCTTCTTCCCCTCGATTGTTTCTGGAACATCACCATTGGCAATTCGTTGAGCAAGGCCCTCTGCAATTGCCGTTTTACCAACACCTGGCTCTCCAATAAGGCAAGGATTATTTTTTGTCCTCCGACCCAGAATTTGGGTGACGCGTTCAATCTGATCCTGCCTTCCAACAACAGGATCCAATTTGCCCTTCAAAATGAAACCAACAATTATATTCACAATAGGAACTTAATTAGTTTTTTTAGTTAAACTATAAAAGTCAAATATATTGTTCATAAATTACCTCCTCTGCCAACTTTGTCAAATTTGTGCCATACTCCTCCAGTGTTGGCATCTTATTTCCAGAGCTGCCTCCTCCAACACCAGCACCAACAGCTTCTGTGGTTTCACCAACCATCCGGATAACCTATAAACCCCAGTGAAAATTCTCATCCGCAAAATATTTTTAGGCACAAGCAGAGTTAAGGGACAACATGAGTTTAAAAAACCATATTCTTCACCTGGGTCCGAATATTACTTGAATCTGCACCTAGATTTTCCAAAACTCGAGCAGCCACACCCTCTCCCTCACGAAGCAATCCCAGAAGCAAGTGTTCAGATCCGATATAGTTATGGCCTGCAAAATAAACAGTAGGTGACAACTAATACAAATATTTTGTTCTGCAGCACGGTGAAGGTATGAGTCTAAACAGAAAGAACTGGAGAATTTGCTTCAACAAAGCCACTTCATTGCATCTCTGATTGCATATGCAGTAAACGTTTGAGCACACACTACAAGTGCAAAGTTAAAATGAACAAAAACACATGGTTAATGGTATTTGCTAGTAAGGTCATACACTCAGAGTTTGGTCCAAGCCCGTGAAGTGGGGCAGGGATTCTTTGATACCATAAAAAGAAACAGGTAGTTACATTTCAATTCCAATTATAAGGAAGTTTAACACCTTATTGCAACTATTACATTTGGAAAATACAAAACTTACCTGCTCTGGTGAAGTGTAGCTAAAGCACAGAAAGAAGTATTTTAGCAGTAAACACATCATGCATGGGTCTTTCCACTAGGAAGGACCTAAGGGAGCCAGACATGACACAGGCTAAGATCATAATAATCATTCGAGTTCGGAGCTGCTCTTCCAAGAGAAATGTCCTCCATTAAGAGAGCAAAAAGGATTCTCACCTGATCACTAAATAATCAGAGTTTACACAGCATATCCTATTATATGGGATACACAATCTACTTTCACATGTTTCAGTACCCATACTGAGCCCTGAATTCTTAGCATCATCAATTCAACAAATGTTCACTTGCTTTGTCATGGATGAGCATGTTCATGTATGTGAGAGATAGAAGAACCTCAGAAGCTATAAATGGAGAATGCTAGATACAAAAGAGCACTTGGATTTTCTAACAGCAGCTAAAATTCAATAATAATGCTTATAGATCATATACCAAGTTGGCGGGCCTCCTCCAATGAGAGTTCCAAAACACGTTTGGCACGAGGAGTAAATGGAATTTCAACAGCAACAAATCCACTTCCCCTTCCAATTATTTTCTCAACTTCTACACGGGCGTCTTTCAGATTGATTCCCATGGATTTCAGAACCTTTGCAGCAATCCCAGTTCCTTCACCAATGAGACCCAATAGGATTTGTTCTGTGCCAACAAAATTATGGCCAAGGCGTCTTGCCTCCTCTTGGGCAAGCATTATAACTTTAATTGCTTTCTCCGTGAAACGCTCAAACATAGCCCTAATTACACCACGGCTGGCTGTTCCTTTACGAACAGATATCACAGCTCGCATTTTGGAATAAAAATCTTGCCCATAATATCCCGTCCTGTCCAATCCATTACCTCTCCGCAAGCCTAAGAAGCTTCTCATTACTAATCCAGGAGTTTGTTGACAAACCATCATCCTTACAGACCTTTTGCCCTTTCCAGTTCCTTGAAATTTACCATTTCTCTGACCAGCAAATGATGCAGGAATTATAATTGACTGAGCCGCAACCCCAGCCATGACTTCCACCAGACAACCTGCGTTTGAGAAGAAGTTTATGATAAAGTAGCATTTCATGTCTATGTTCCAAGAAAATGTAAAGTAAATGAACATTCTCATTCCATGTAAACTCACAGAAATTTACAGAAATATAAGCTCAAAAGAATAGATGGCTGCATGAAAGCATTGAGATTGAAACAGAGAAATATATCCATCCAATGTCTCACAATGGCATCAAAAAATTCTTAAGCCACATCCCAACCCATCCCATACCCTCAATAAATGGTTAGAAGATGGCAGTACGTCCATCATGAAACTAGAAAGGTTGAACAAAAATGCAAACATCACCAAAACAAATCATCCCATACCCTCCAATTTGGGCAAACAATAAGCTCAACCCAACAAGAAATTCTTAAATAAAATACCAACCTAACAAGTTGATGGCTGAGGCCAACTCAAAATCTTACCATTGTGTGAAGGCCAAAGTTAAGAGGAACGAAAAGCATAACATGGAAGCCTTAAAATTATGGTCTAGAGGCTTAACCACTATAACGACAACAATATAAAACTCATTAGCGAACCTGCCATTAAAATCTGTACATACAAATCAAATGAAACTCGACAAACTAAAAGCCCGAACCTTCAAATGAACCGACGACTCAACTTTCACAAAGCAATAATCAGAGCAAACAAGATAAGATTCGACGAACAAATCAAACAAAACCCTGATTGAACAATGCAACAAACAAATAGCAGAAAGACCCACATCAACTTTTAATTTCGATAACTAAAACACAAGCTTCAAAGTAAAATTGCAGAAAGAGAAACCCACTTTAAGCTTTAGATAACTTCACCTGAGAAGAAGGATATCGCGACAGAGAGGAGAGGCGGGGATGGTGAAAGATGCAATGGATTAAACTCAAGTAGGAGACGATGTACAGAGGCAAGATTCACTCAAATTTATTCTTAACATTAATTTATGATATTTTAATGATTTTAGTATCAACTTTTATCCTGTGTTATTATTATTCTGTGCTTATGTACTGTAAATGCTTGTTACAATTACAATCGCTCGAATTAGACAACGAACATTGAAATAGAGAAACTTAAAGTGGTTCAAATTCACCATAAATCTAATCAATATATTACTCACATTTGTTGCATAATTTTAACATAATGTTTAGTTAGTGAAAAATATTAATATTACTAAAAAAAT
>JAODPA010128756.1:0-17117 GCA_025585075.1 Nepenthes mirabilis | reverse complement strand
CTTTTAGTTAGCGACCTACTTGTATTTTACATACTCGATATTGGTATTACTTCCACGATCGCATCCCAAAAATCGACCCCGTCCCTTAAGTGCTCTCGCGGATCAACTTAGCTTGCATTGGGCTCCCAATAGGAAAGGATGCGTTGTACAATTTTGTGGCTATAAAATTTGAGCTATGACACCTCGGAGCAATGCCTATCAGCGAGATACAAGGTATTACAATTCCATAAAATCCATGAATAAAAAATACCACATCACTTCTAATTTTAATAATTTTTATTTCTCGAATAACAGATATTTTTAAGGAATAACAATTCACTCCCTGAAATTGTGAATTAAATGAGATACATAAAAATTCTAAAGGAATAAATATCCCTAAAAATCACTATTTCAACCCAATACCAATAAACTAAAGACGATTAAATAAATAAATCGGTAGCCCATTATTTGGGCACAAAATATATATTATAGACTAGTGCTTCCCAACATTTGCCAACATTGAATGCAAATTCTTATAGGCAGTTATTCATATAAGAACTTTCAAAGCCAAAAGGAAATCAATGAACGGATCCAAGCTCAGAAATCAACAGCAAATCAGTCTCCTGCTGAAAGGGTCGCTTCTCCAGGGTAAATAAACAACAATACAGGTGTAGAACAAATAAACATTGCACCCCGGTATCTATCTATTCTATACAGATATGAAACAATGCAAACGAAGACATCTCTGTTTCCCGTGCGGCTCTCTCCAGCACCACTCTGCTTCCTCTCTTCCATATCTCTAATTGAATATGAGAAAATGCAATGACATTAAAAGGATAAGAGGAAGGAAAACGGAGACCTCTCACCAAAGGTATATGAAAGCCTTCCCAAGACAAAAGCATCAACTCGTAGTAGCACCCTGTTTTGCCTTGAGCACAAGCTCCTCAGTGGTCATTCCAATAATCTCATTAGCACGCTTTAGACCGACACAATAATATCTTCCAATAGAATCCTGAGTGAAGCAATTCATCCTTTTAAATTTATAGCCCGTGAGAATAAGATTTATCCAAGGATCACAAGCTGTTACCTATAGTAGAATCTCATGGCGGTTGGCAAGCAAGGAAAAGAAAAAAGGATAGACTTTGCCAAAAAACTCCGGACATGCTAAGAAGAGAAGTTTTCTTCCAGCTTTATAAAGTAGAAGGGACAACTGGTGAATCTCTAGCAGTCACATATGACAATTAGCAATCAGGGGAGATTACAGACTCGAAATGGTTCTGTTGTTCGCATTATAGACAGGACCTCCATAGATGGCATGAAACATTCTCTCCCTATTTTATTAATACCGCACAAATGCAAGATTATTTGACCGATAATTAAATGACTCACAACAACCATCCTGTGTCCATTGCTAATAACATAATTATATAATTACCAATATTTTCCACAACTAAATAGCATATTAGATGCAGCATAAGTTTCTATAATATTTTACTGAAGGTCTGAATGTGGGAAGCTGTCTGCTTTTACACATGAATCTTCATCTATCAATTTCATTTTCATGTCCACATGTTTTCAAAAATATCCCTTAGGCTACCCATTTCTCGAAGTAGGAAGAGGACAATCTGTCCCTTTTGGCTTATAACTTTCCTTCCAAATAATCAAGTAGCTGATATTGACAACTAGTTCAATATTTGTTAATCATCTCATTGTTCCTTCTTCACTTGATTAAGCTGTAGGCCTAAGGCAAGTCTATTTGAAAACATTTTTATTTACTGGTGGAGTTGGAAAACTTTTAGATATCTCTTATTGGGTGTTGATTTCAGTCGGCAATGTATCTATCATGAGCTCCCTTTAAGATGATATAGGTTTTTCGTTATCTCTCTTTTAGCAATTAGAAGCTCCATTCCATGATGAACCTGTCCAGCCAGCTAGCACCATGCATGCAGTCTCAAGCCGAATGCACTATACCAGCCAAAACAACCTCAAGAAAGGAATTTAACCCTCCTTGTTTTTTAGGCTGCCCTAGGGCCTATTGAAGGAGTCTTAAAGAGAGCTTCACAGCTACTCTTTCTCATTAGTAAATGATTCCTCACAATTCCATGAGCAGTTGCTCTGGGAGTGGCCAAATAAGGTTTAGCTAATTTTAATGCATAAAATCAACTTGAACAATAGAATTTGACTCAATTTCACGTGTGGTTCGTTTTTAGGCTATTTATACATTTTCACAAAGATATTATCAAATACTTATTTCTTTAGATGTAAGAGAAACCCCATCCTTCTCTTTCTTTTTTCACCCCATGTTACCTCATGGTTGGACATGGCGATATAAAAAAAGGGAATCCTATTAACCTCTTTCGACCTAGAATAATAGGCTCATGAGCTTAGTCTTACAACACCATATGCTTCTCTTTAGAGAATCCATTCCAAAAACTTGCCATTAACTAAAAATCCTTTGGACTACTTAATACCGAAGTTGACTAGCTGGATCCGAACTCCTAAAAGAATTGTTTTCCTAATAATTTGTTTCTCATTATTAAGAAAAGGCAATAAAGATAAAATACGACCTTCTTATATTGCAATAGTAAATCATTGTTGTTTTAAGGTGATGATCATCATTAGAATCATCATACTTGCTGACCACCAATGAAATTTCCCTCTACTTTAGCTTTGGTACAAAGTTTCCAATGCTAGATAATTTCATTCATATCGTTGTATATATCAAACTCGATCAACCACAAAAAGGTAATCCTAAGGTGGGTGGATTTGGTCAAGGAGATGCATAGTTAGTACTTCAAGACCCACTAAGCGACCAAAGCTGCCTTTATATAACAATAATTTTAAAAAAAAGAAAATTGACAACCTTGATCAGAGGACGGGAGGGAAGAGAGGGGTGGATGGAGAACTCACCCTTGAAACAATGCCTAGTCTCTCCAGCTTTTGAACTGCATCATCCACATCAAAATTGCAGCTTTCACCGAACTCTTCTTTAATTAATTCCTCACATCGAAGGTCAAGATCCTGAGATATGTTATTACTAGGTTAAATATCAACTTGCTTCCTGCAAAAAGCTCAGATCAAATGTGGAAGACAGCCCAACAACAGCATACTAATGATCAACGGACAGCATTGCATTACCTGCCTAGTAGCTTTCCCCTGTTCCATCAATATAAAGAACGATACAATTACCTCTTTCACCTGCAGAAAACAAAATGATTATCCAGTGAGCATTTAATCTCACCACATTTATCAAAGCCTTAGAAGAACAGAGACTTACTTCTTGTTGAATCACATCATCGCATAAGTGAAGAAGAGTTCCCTTTCCACTATCAAGTTGTTTATCATACATTGACCGTGTGATTAAGTTTTGATACACAGCTAAATTTTGCTGAAACCTGAAGTTGGAGATGCACAGTACTATGTTAATGAGTATTCTTTGCTTTCCCTAATTTTTTTTCCTTTCTTAAGAACGAGAAAATGTTAGGCAATCAAACAATAACAAACACAAAAATGTAAGTATTGCAGATAAGAAGATGCTAAAATGGATTAGTGTAGGCACACAAACTTTTCAAGATGAGGAATGATGAAATCCGTAATCATTTAGAAAATGCTTGTATAGAAGGCAAGATCAGAAAAAGATATCTAAGTTAGTTCAGATAGAAAATATAGGTCAAATGAAACACTTGTAAGAAAAGGTAAGGTAGTTGTAGTCGAAAAAAAAAAAGGAAGTAGTAGACTTAAGAATACTTGAAGTGAGGTAATAAACAAAGCTAATTCAGCTAGCCAACCCTATTCAGTGAGACTTAAGATATTGTCATTTTAATATATATATATATATATGCCTTATTCTAATATACAAAATTTTGAACTATGTAAGAAATCCTAGGTAGTGAATCGTAATCTGAAAACAAGCCTACCTATCCTACCTAGCGGCATCCAACAGTAAACCAGGCATGTTTGCAAATCACAATCTTGATTAAATGGGTTAAATCAACTAAAATCCAAAGAATTATACAAAGGCTTACGTAAAATATGTCTTTGCACAATAACCAATCAACGTGGAAAGGATGGCAACAACAACCCACATATCTCCTTTGGGCATCTGAAGTGAGCTAAAGACAGCAAACTGTAAACAAAGACGTTAGGAATATATCTACAACATGCATGAGAGATGGTAAGAGTAACAACAAGTTATACAAGTGAAAAACACTGACCAGCCCAACCACAGCAGAAATGAGAAACTTGACCCAGTCCATTGGGGTAAGACCTGGATTTTTCTTTTCTGGCTGTCAAGTGGAAGATGTCATGAACCAACTAATGAGTTGAACAAAGAAGTGGAGTAAAGGGATGACCCCAGAAGAGTTATATTACCATGGGGAGAAGGGCAGAAAGGAGGTAAGAAGGAAGGGGAGGGGGACAAAGACACAGAGAGAGAGAGAGAGAGAGTTACGAGAACTATTTCCATATCAGCCATTGGAATGTTTTTGAAATGTTTCACATGTATACCTCTCTCTGGATTTTCTTTTTTACCTGCTCGCCTGTGGAGTCATAGGACTAGTCAGAAATATATCAATGATTTTATATCTATTAAACAATATGATCACTTGATCAGGAAACAGCCGTTCAAAATAAGTATCTAAGCAATAGCAGAAATCTCATAATTATGTTTAACAAAACTCATAAGAGTATCACCAAGCAAAAGTTTCTCTTATAAGCAAATGATCCTTCAGGGTACTTTTAACTATTGTTAATCTTTGCCAGTACTCTCTCTTTTCAGATCAGAAACACAAACTGAGAACACCTTTTTTTCCACCGTACTGATATTACCAATTCATCTTCTATCATAAGAATTTGTAACAATGAAATCATCCAGAGATATCTTATAGAATCTACTAGACAAACACTCAACAAGAAATCTGTACCTGTAAACAACAATGATCCGATCAAAAGTAGGTTCTTGAATGGTAATTTTGCTCAGCAGATTGCGGAGACTGGAAATAAAAATGAAGTTGTCAGTTCATTAGGAAAGGAAAGTAAATCAGGAATGAATGCAATCTCCGAACATATTACTATAATTTTGACTATAGTCGATTTTATGTAGTTCAAAGAAAAATTTATAAATTTGCAGATTAATTTTATTAGGATGTTTTGGAACTTTTCTGATAGATAATCAATTTATTTAAGATTATGTGAGTGAAACTTAGAAATATATTTTTAGCATTTAAGATAATATAGCAAAACACATCAGACGTCTTTCAAAAATTTAGTTGTGATTGTATTATTGTCATAGTAGAATATGAATTGAAAATTGGTACAAAGACTGCATTCATGATTGGGGATGTTTCCCATCAAAGTTGAGTCCACAGCATACAACAGTAATCAGCAAAAATTAATAATTTCTTTCATCATTGTCTCTCTGAGAGAGTGAGCCTTAGTGCAACTGTGAAGTTGCTCTATCATGACCTAAAAGGCATGGGTCAAACAATGGAAAGAACCTCTTTAAAGTATAGGGGCAACAATGCACACATCTGACCCAACCTAGAACTTGTACTGTGGGAGTTTTGTGCATTGAGTCCCCCAACCTTGCAAGAGAGAATATTTGTCAGATTTTTATGCCGTAAGAAATAGAAACAATTTAGGAAATAAATGAGATTAATGCCAAAGCAACGCTAAATAACTGTCTCGACTAAATTTACACAAATTTAAGAGCTATTAAGAGAGTGATACAGAGGGCACATGACCTGATTTCCATATTCTGGATGCGGATGCGTTCAACATAGAATTCATCTGGATCTTGTTCAGTGTTACAGTCATCATTTTTCTTTGGGTCTTTCGTTGGAATTTTCTGGTTCTCTTTACGTGGCTTTGACAATTTGGACCTAAGTCGTTCTAGCCTGCAAATGCAACAGCCAAGGGTCAGAAGATGAAAAAGCATATAAAGCAACCCTGTCAGTAGAGATGGACAATTACTAGGCAGAGAGAGAGAGATCAAAATTGAATATCTTATCAAGTGAATTAACAGAATATATTAGGTGCCACCGTTGGGTCAAATCATCTTTTCATAAGCAAACTAAAAAATATAAAAGGCCTCCCATATTACAGCCTATTGGGAGGGGCATAAACAAATTATGGTGACAACATCAATCTCTAATCACCAGTGGTAAAAGCATGTATGCCTGGGTTTCGCTGACATCAGGTGACCATTTGTGTCAGCCAGCTAGCTAATCATAAAAATCATGTTGTAAGCCTTGATAATTAAAACTTCTCTTTTCTTTTTTTCATGCCATAGATTGCAAAGAAAATAAAACTTCCAGAGACAATAATCTGATAACGTTAAGCATATTGTTCACACTTACCCCGTCAATTTCAAAAGCTTTGCCCAGATCCGAGCAATGAGCATATCCACCTTCTCCATAAAGAAGTAGTCAGTGGTGTGATCAATTCCAATTCCACGCCGGAAAATTACGTACTGAGATGAAAACAAATTGTGCTATTACAGTAATATTCAAGGGAGATAAGGGGAAGAATCAACCAGTGTATTAATATATAAAAAAAGAAGAGAAAGAACAGGACCACATATCATAACATCCAAGGAAACATCAGAATGAAAGAAATATGCTGCATTGCATTGGTCAAGCTTAATCCTTCAATTGTTCACATTCCAATTTTCAAAAAAATAAAAAAAATAAAAAAGATTATCCACTGGAGGACAAAAAAGAACACAGCTATCTGAGTGTTGTCGTGGGTGATTTCAGGAGTTGAACAGATTACAGGCTTATGCACCTACCCATCAGCCCCTCATGAAAGGAGGCAGATGGGGTGTTCATTATATTTTCATCTTATCATGAACCAGCTTGGTATAGACTATGTCTGACTATTACGGAAGGCAGGCTTGGAACACATGTTTCCATTAGGCCTGGCTCAAATATAGAAAAATAAGTACATTATATATATAATTTACCTTTCATAAGATAGGTAGGGCTTGGTCAGAATTTTGGGCGTGCACAATGAGAACTGAGCACAGGCTAGAATACAGCCATTAAATACCCTCACTTAGGGTAGTCAGTCATGCTTTTTACTCAGTTTATATATACATACGTCAGTGGCCTCTGAAATAATGCAGCAAGCACAGAAAAAAGACAGAAATCTAGATCCGCAATTTTGCAGCAGAACAGCAAAAAGAACTGGAAATATTGCAGGCAACAAAGCTGAGGAGAGGAGTTCAGTAGGGTTGAAAGGGAGGAATGAAGGGAAGGGTGTGATTGAGGGTGGAAAGAATATTGCGGGGATCTCATTCTTTGGTATGACATAGGTCGAACCAACACAATTAAGGCAACACTTTGGACAAAGTATAATAACTACTGCATAATATGACCCAGGTATCCATATGTTATCATTTGGGAGCTCATATAGGGAGCTAGGTTCCATCACCTGAACATTTTCAAAAAAAAAAATTGGTGTGTCATGAAAAATCCTTACCAATCCTTTGTCTTTAATGATGTGGCTAACAAACATGGAACTAGTGTTTGGTAACTCCATTCCAGAGAAAAACATGATCAAAGAAAGGATTTTTTTGACTGCACAGAGTGCATGATTAATCAAGGGTACCCTGGTCATGGCCTATCCACTTGACCAGGCCAGTTGTTTGAGTTCATCTACACTTTTATCTATTGAGGAGGGGTATTCAACTCCCAGAAGGTCATAAACACACAATGAAACGTAAGCCAAATTTGACTCTTGGTCCTTTTCTTTCTTTTGTTGATTTTTTTGTAGCCCTCACTTCATCATCTAGTAACCCAACTGGTCTATTGGAAGCCAGTTTTCCCACAATATCATAGGGAGCTTATATCGAAACTTGGGGTGAGGTTGTAAAGAGAGATTGGAGTTTGCTTTATCTTCCATAGGGTTTTGTCTTACAAAAAACAAAATGGTGGTAGAATATTCAGAGGGGGGCCTTGGGTGTTAACGTTGCAATTTCTTATTATCCCCATCCAAACTTCACACTGCGTCACAATCACACTATCAGCAAAAAAATAGATCATGAAGCAACTTCCGTTTACAGATGACATCAGTCCAAATTTAACTCAATAACCAAAGCCTAGAGGAAATTGAATAGTCTGCAATCTTTAAAAGATACCTTATCAGCAAAGTTTGGTAGATTGTCGAGAGGATGCTCTGTAAAGTATTTGTTTAAAAGCTTCTTATCAAGCTACATTCACCATAACACAAATTCTATATCAGACAGTACGAATAGCAAAATATGAAATCCATAGATATCTAACACGCCTATATTGGGTTGCTAAAGGAAGTGCATTAAAGACCTTGGATTCATCAACTGAGATAGGAAGATTCAAAAGATACTGCCCAGAAACTGCAACATCAATCTCCTCATCAGCTGCAATCCTGAAATTGCTTTTATCCATAACCTATAAACAGAATAGAAGAAGAGAAATATAAAATGGAAAGAATTTATGAAGGATACAGAAATACAGAATTAAAGGAGCAATGGAGGAAAAGAGAATGGCAAAACTTTCCGAACATCTCAGTTTTTCGTTTTTCATCAAATCTTTATCTTTAAGTTTATGTCATGATTATATTTTTTTCTAAAACAGCAACATGTTGAAAGTTCATTAGCATTTTTTTTTTTAATTGTTTAACTGAACAATCAAAATGATTACCGATATCTGATAAAGACAGATTCCATAAAATAACTTCCCAGAAACATTTTAGGGATTATTTGATTTGCAAAAGGCATTGCACAAGTATACAATAATGTTAACAGAAGTCATAACTGAAATACCTGAAATAAATAAGTCAGGAAATTTTGTTCAAGAACATCAATTTCTTCCAGAGATAAATTCTGCTGCTCCAATTTTTTAGCACCATGGACTGGATCGAAAAGGGAGTATAATTGCTGTATTGATTAAGTATGATTTAAGAATGGGATATAAGCAGATATACAAGAGCAAATTAGCCAGCATATAAATAATCAGTTGTGATTGATTAAGGCTCACTATACTGGACGTACCATCAGATCCTCAAATTGAAGAAGGTACCAAGCTCGAATAGTGTACTCAATCCTCTTGCAGAGCTTTAGAAACTCGGTCCGATCAGAACCATGTTCTGCAATTTGCATGAAATGAAATCCATAGAACATTTGTAAAACAACTAGGGTAGCAAATGGCATTTCAATACCTGACCTTAAGCTTTAAAAAGCAATGTACATAAATTCTCCCTGGGACATTTGGAAATATTTAAAAGACTACGACAAACATAGGGAGGACTAATAACAGCCATAGATCAGCAACCAGAGATTCATTAGACTAGACCCTACCAGCCAAACAGTCAGTATTCCTGTGCTTAGCTGACGTGTAGATTTTAATCGTGCTCTGAAAACTTTGAGGGAAAGAGGAGAAAACAAGTACAATGACATTGTATTGAAGCAAGTTATGTTTTGATCATGCTTTCCTTCAAACTTACCTTCTTTCTGTTGGGGTTTGACACCCGGATTCACACACAACCCGACGCAGCGGAAGATCCGAACCCCCAATCAGTCGTTAGCCGCCAATTTAATAGAAATAAGGAACAAATAATGCACAACATTTTTAACGTGGAAACACTTCTCGACCAAAGGAAAAACCACAGGACAAACTCTGAACAAGCTTCCACTATGTAAAATTGGTTAAAAAAGCCTCCGAGACAGAATACTTGCAATACACCCGAGACAGAACAAGAAAAACGATTTCCAGAGTTAGGAAACCCTCCTACCCTCTTATCTCTCTGTTTTTCTCTTCTCCTTCCTCTCACTGGTGATACACTCTACTCACTGATATTACAAATGTGGCGGCAAACAATGAACGTCAAGAGTTTCCTTCCGCACTTTGCTCCGTTCCACTCTCTGCTCTACTGCTACTATCCTATCACTCTCTTAGTCGTCTTCTGAAACACCTGGTGTACTCTTTATAAAAACTCCAGCCCCAAATCTAATCTACTCACCTGGCTGATATTGCAAATGATTTGTCACACTAATCTTTTTTCTGCAATTTCACCAATTCTCACGCTTCCGTAGATACACATGTTCTGCAGGTCAACCACTCTGCTCGGATGGCGCATACTGCTACCTGCTTTGCAAAACTTACAAACTCTGAAAAGTCAACTACTTTACAAATCAACTACCTGCTCTTCTACCAGATCATTTATCTCGAAAGTCTACTGCACACCACTCCGTGTTAGGAAAAATGGCAATATTTTACGTGGAACAAACAGCAATGAAAGAGGAATAAGGAAGAGGAAGAGTACACCGATATTTTACATAGAAACCCTTCTGAAATAAGGAAAAAACTACGGGACATTTAGTCTACAAACAAGTTTCACTATATGAATTTTGTTACAAAAGAAAACATACGGCTACACAAGCCCTTGAGACGAAAACTGAAGAACCGAGCACAAGAACACAAAAAACTTTACGCTTTGTTTTGACTCATTACTCTTCTCTTTCTTCACACTCTTTTCACTCCTCTTCACGCATCTATCACACATTTTTCCTGAACTCAATATATATACATATACAAACTATCTGAACAACCGCCTACTCAGCATGGTGATTGCGTGCATCGATGACCTTCTTTTGCAACAAACGGCGCATGCTCTGTTCTGCAGCAGACATGTCTTTTATCTGCAAAATGACGTCTTCATTCCTTTTGCAGTTGACCCAAAAGCAACTATCAAATCTGAAAAGTCAACTACCTGTTTTTGCAAAAGGCAGCTTTTCAGAAAGCCTGTCATCCTTCCTTAGCCTGTCAACCTCTTTGTTGACCGGATTTTTTATCCAGCCAGTCAACCTCCCGTTGATCGGCTAAATGTCCTTCTGTAGCCTTTATTGCTCAAGTGATAAATCTGCCTTCATGCCTTCATCAAAGTCCTCGGGCTTCAACTGCACAGAGTCCTCGGTCGCTCAGTGCACAAGTCCGCGGACCATAACCATTCAAAGTGCTCGTCCACAATCTAAGTCCTCGGACCCATAACATCTTCCCACAGGAATGATCCCAACAAGCTTTCCCTCACGACCGTGGAAAAACAGAATCCGTTAGCCCAGCCAACCTGCAGCAATCCCCAGTCTTTCCTTTTGGCAGAACTTTTGTCATTATGTCCACGCCATTTTACTCGGTTCTGACTTTTTCAAGTGACAGCAATCCTGCTTCAATAACATCCCTCACTCAATGATATCGAATATCAATATACTTTGATCTTGAGTAGAATGATGAGTTCTTACAAAGATGTATACCACTTTAGCTATCACAAAGTATCTCATATTTTTTCTGCCTGAAGCCCAGTTTTTGAATGAACTTCTTCATCCATAACATCTCCTTGCAAGCCTCTGTCACTGCAATGAACTCAACCTCGGTGGTCGAGAGGGCAACGCATTTTTGTAGCTTCAATTGACACGAGACTACCCTTCCAGTAAACTTAACCAAGTATCCCAAAGTGGACTTTGAGGAGTCAACGTCTCCGGCGATGTCAGCATCGGAGTATCCCACCAATTGAGGTTTATCACTTTCAAGACACAAACACATTTTGGAAGTTCCTCGGATATATCTCATTATCCATTTGACTGCAAACTAGTACTCCCTTCATGGGTTTGACAAAAAACGGCTGACTGTTCCGACGGCATGTGCAATGTCTGGCCTTATACATATCATAACGTATATCAAGCTTCCTACGGCTGAAGAGTAGGGTACGCTTCTCATGTTTGCTTTCTCATCATCTTAGGACGGACACTGCCGACTGCTCAATCTGTGGTGGCTTGCTAGCGGAGTGCTTACTTGTTTAGATTTATCCACGTTGAAACGCTGAAACACCTTTTCAATATAACTTTCTTGGAACAACCATAATTTCCTTACCTCTCAGTCGCGAATTATTCTGATACCCAGAATCTGTTTTTCCAATCCTAGGTCATTCATAGCAAAGGATTGCCCAAGTTGCTACTTCAATTCCTTTATCTGAGCGCCATTGCGTCCAACGATTAACATGTCATCCACATAAAGGAAAATGATGGCAAAGTCATCCTCGGAAAATCTCTACACAAAGAAGTAATCTTTTGGTATCATTGACCGATCATGACAGACTCAAACTTCTTATACCATTGTCTTGGAACCTATTTCAACCTATACAGGCTTTTTCTTAGACGACATACTAGCCGTTCTTTTCCTTTGACAGCAAAGCCTTCTAACTGTTCCATATAAATTTTCTCCTCAAGATTACCGTGAAGAAACGCCGTCCGGACATCCAACTGCTCCACCTCCAAGTCAAAAGAAGCAACCAAAACGAGCACAACCCTTATTGAGGACATCTTCACTACAGAAGCAAATATCTCATCAAAATTGACCCCCCTTCGCTGGTTAAAGCTTTTTACCACTAACCGTGCCTTGTACCTTGCCTGCGTGGCGTTCTCATCTATCTTCAAATGAAAAACCTATTTATTTTTCAGGGCTCTCTTTCCCTTATGCAGTTTAGCCAAATCAAATGTATGATTTTCATGCAGAGAGCTTATTTCATCTTACATGGCTTCCAGCCATATTTCCTTATTCTTATCCTTTATAACCCCGTCAAAATCTTCAGGCTCACCTGCAATAATGAGCAGGACGTACTCACTAATTGACAGGCAAACAGGTGATCTCCTATATCTCATAGAGTTTCGGACAGGAACTTCCTCGGCTTGTTGAGGAGTGACTTCACTCCCATTTTCATTAGGCACCGTGCCTGCTTCATTATTCTCCTCGGCCACTCCTGGGCCATTGACCTCGTAGTGAAGAAGTACCGGACCGACACCATCAATGTTTACCTTGTCCGTCCAACAAATGTCAAATTTGGTCTTCGTACCAATATCCTCAATTGTTTCACTTTCAACAAAGACTATGTTCCTTAACCGTACAAACTTTTTCTCAATTGGATCATAAAATCTGTACCCAAGTTCATATTCCCCGTAGCCCAGAAAAATGAATTGCTTTGTTTTTTGGTTTAAACTTGGTCCTCCCGTCATTTGAGATGTGAACAAAAGTCTTACACCTAAATACTCGAAGATAGTCATAGGACAGTTCCTTTCCAGACAAAATCTTCTCTGGCACCTTACCATTCAAAGGCCTGCTGGGCGACCTATTGATGACATAGGTCGCCGTCTTCAAAGCTTCTGCCCAAAAAGATCCAGGAAATTTTGCCTCAGAAAGTAGGCACCTGACCTTTTCCAAGAGTATGTAGTTCATCCGCTCAACCACTCCATTCAATTGTGGCGTCTTTGGTGGCATCTTTTAATGCCTTATGCCACGCTTTTGGCAATAGGCACCAAATGCCCCAATGTACTCGCCACCATTTTTGCTTCGAACGGTTTTCAGCTTCTTTCCCATCTGTCATTCCACTAGAGTATGAAAATGCTCAAAGGTACCGAGGACTTGATCCTTAGTCTTAAGTGGGTAGACCCACAGTTTCCTTCAACAGTCATCAACGAACGACACAAAGAACTGGACCCCTCCGAATGACTTTTCTTTAAATGGTCCACACATAACTGTGTGAATCAGGTCAAGCACTTTAACCTTCATAGATGACAAGTCTCCATGAAACGAGACGCTTCATTGCTTTCCAGTCATACAGTGAGAACAAGTCATCGGTCCATCTTCATTCATTCCTGGAATAAGGTCCTTCTTGATCAAATGACATAATCCCATTTCACTCATGTGGCCCAATCTACAGTGGCATAAGTCTGAGGACTCCTCACTGCTTATTGCATTCATATCTCTGGCCACAGTAGATGCCTTTATTATATAGAAGCCAGAGCTCTTCTTTCCACGAGCAACAACCAGAGACCCCCTGGTCAACTTCCATTCTCTTTCACAGAAAATATTGCAATAACATTCATCATCTAACCTGTCGGCTAAAATTATATTCAGCCGGATATCAGGGACATACCGTACATCTTTCAACAATAATCTTGTCCCATTATTGGTGACCAACAGCATGTCACCTCTGCCAACAATTGGAGACATTTCTTCATTTTTCATCCTTATTATTCTAAAATTTTTCAAAGTATAAGAAGTGAACAGTCTCCTTTTGGACGTGGCGTGCAAAGAAGCACCAGTATCTATCATCTAGTCGAACTCGTGATCCATCATGCTCATTACGTCGTCCACTTTGCAAGTTAATAGGAGATCCCCTCCTGTAACCATTGAGACCGATACCTTTTCTTCACCTCGTCCTTTTTCTGTTTTATTCTCCCTTTCAGCGTTCTCACACTTTCACTTATAGCAGTATTTCTTAATGCGGTCTTTCTTATCACAATAATGAGACTCAACGTTTTGAAACTTTGACCGGAATTTACTACAACCCTTTTCACCATACTTTGGGCCACGCCCCTTATTTCTTCCCCTGACTCAGTCAAAAGCACCTCGGAGTGGGAAGTTGAGGTCCCTTGAGACCGCCTTGCCTCATTCACGAGCAACGAAAGAATGACCTCGTCCAACTTGAGGGTGTCCTTCCTGAACAGTAAAGTTGTCACAATGTGGTCATACAAGGTTGGAAAAGAAGCCGGCAACACCAGCGCCTTGTCCTCCTCCTCGATCTCCTCATTAAGGGCCAACATCTGCGTCACGATCTTGTTGAACTCGTCTAAGTGCTTTTCAAAGCTTCCCCCTTCGGACAGACGTAGTCCATAAAACTACTTCTTTATATGTAATCTCATTATCAAGGATTTGAACTTATACCTACCTTCAAGTTTCTCCCAGACCTCAACCGAGTCTGATAGGCCAAAGACCTCCTGTAGCATGTTGTCCGCCAGACACAATATGATGGTACAGTTTGCAAGATCCCTCTTATCTTACTATTCATCCTCAGTCAAGTTCTCCGGTTTTTCATCCTTTTTTCTCAGTGTTTTCACAGTTTCTTCTCGAGTCAAGATGTTCTTCTCCATTTCCTACCAGATGATGAAGTAACATTATCCATTGAACTGCTCCACACTAAATGGTAATTTTTTTAAAGACGACGCCATATAATCACAAACACTCAACCTATTTCTGATACCACTTGTTAGGAAAAATAGCGTCCAACCAGCAACCAGCAACAGACAGCAATGAAAGAGGAATAAGGAAAAAGAAGAGTACATCGATATTTTACGTGAAAAACCCTTCTGAAATGATAAAAAAACTACGGGATATTTAGTTCATAAACAAGTTTCACTATATGAATTTGGTTACCAAAGAAAACACACGGCTACGAAAGCCCTTGAGGTGAAAGCTAAAGAACCGAGCACAAGAAGACAAAGAACTTTACACTTTGTTTTCACTCACTACCCTTCTCTTTCTTTACACTCTTTTTATTCCTCTTCACGCATCCATCACATATTTTTCCTGAACTCAATATATATACATATACAAACTATCTGAACAACCGCCTACTCAGCATAGTGGTTGCATACACCGGTGACCTTCTTCTACAACAAACAACGCACGCTCTATTCTGCGATAGACGACGCATGCCTTTTTTCTGCAAAATGACGTCTTCATTCCTTTTGCAATTGACCCGAAGGCAACTATCAAATCTGAGAAGTCAACTGCCTGTTTTTACAGAAGACAACTTTTTAGAAAGCCTATTATCCTTCCTTATCCTGTCAACCTCCCGTTGACCGGCTGGGCGTCCTTCTGCAGCCTTTCTTGCTCAAGTGGCGAATTTGCCTTTATCAGAGTCCTCGGGCTTCAACTGCACAAAGTCCTCGGTCGCTCAGCGCACAAGTCTGCAAACCATAACCGCTCAAAGTCCTCATCCACAATCTAAGTCCTCGGACCCATAATGACTCCACACGATAGTGACCCCAATACTCCGGCTTTTAGCATCACTCCTGCAAAAGCACTCCAAAAATCCATTTCAGAAAATCCACTCTAGATTTTCACTCCGGAAGACCTTCCTATGAAGCACTCCGGATTTTCTTTACGAAAAATCCACTCCGGCAAATGCCACTCTAAGGTTTGCCTATTCCGACAAATAGTCTTCTCCAAGATTTGCCTACCTTGGCAAATGGTCACTCCGAGATTTGCCCACCTTAGCAAATGGTCACTCTGATCATTTGCTGCAGTCAGTTTACAGCACTCCAAATTTTAATGACGTATCCATTTATTGAGCAACCACAGGGGAATGACCAAACCCAACACGTTCTTCTGATTTTCAGAGATCAAAAACTAGGCCTTTCAGATGAAGAAACAATTTGCATACCAGGAAATTCATTGCACTCGCAGAATTTTCAAAAGGACAAACAAAAATTCAACGCACACGCTTAAAAATCAATTATAACCATGTCACAGGGTAATGTAACCTTAAAGATGAACAAAAACTGTAAAGCCCACATTGTAGAACTAGAATTGCATGAAGAAACATGTAAAATCCCAGAAGAAGCACATATAATTCACCAGGATAAACGGTGAATTCCAACAACCCTGTCGATTTTGTTTTTTAATTAATTGCGGGGAAAAATATTTAGCCTTTCCAGTCAATCAATTTAATTAAGTTTCTTTCTTCTTCTCATATATATAGATAGTAGTAGTAGTAGTAGTAGTAGTAGTAGTAGTGATGCAATACTGACCAATAAGATTGGCGAGGGTCATAATCAGCTTTGGCTTCAGTATTGGAATCACAGACTCGCGCTCCAATCGAATGACCTCTTTCTTCTTGTTTTCAATTCCCTTCTTATTTTCCATTCTCCTTACTGCCGGAAATTGCAAACGGGAGCCAAAAGACCAAAATGGAGACAGATTTTGAACAATGAGTCGATTCTCTCTCTCACGGCATAAAGAGGATGCTTAAAGAGGGCAGGTAAGGCAGAGAGGTCAGCAAACAACAAAGCAATGCCGACACACTATTCTCCAGCACGTCGCTAACCAGGCTGGCCGTCCGTTACCTGCGTTGCGCGACTGGAAGATTTAATTGATCCTCGATCTCTTCCTGAGTGAGTTCTGGTCAGTTCTAAGTAACGCTCAATTTAATGAAAATTTCAGTTATGGGTTGGGAGGACCCGGCCCGTCCCATCACCATTGGTGGATGCATTACCATCTTCTCACTCCTCTTCAATTTTTTTTTTTTTTTTTACTCTCTTTCTTGTGTTT
>JAODPA010128745.1:5738-17118 GCA_025585075.1 Nepenthes mirabilis | reverse complement strand
TCTTTCATTTGTGTCATTCATTGATTCACAACAAATATTATAGGATCTAAAAACAATTATACATATTTATGGTATAATTATTGAATTATCAAGCGGATGTTTTACTAATTCAATTCTTAATCTAAAAATCAATAAAATAATTTTATCATTGCGCTAAATTAAATAAGAACCATATATAATAGAAGCACCGGACATAATCTCATGTACCTATAAACTCAAAAAGGAAGCCTAGTTTATAAAAGAGACTTAGAGCAATTGAGTTCTTGATTACAAAGACTTTCACATAAATGATATTTACGGATGAAATTATTCATCTAAGATTTAGCCAAGCACCATGAAATAATGCCGGGAATCAATCATCAGCCCCCAAAAGAATGCCATAATAGAAGAGCTAGAGGAAGAAAGTATTATCGCTATGCTTAAGAGCTGCATCAAGAGATGTTTCATAAAATATTGAAGAGCGACTCTAACCAAGAGGCAGCTAAAGGATGCCTCGATCATCGGCATCTAGAAAGCAAGTGAAATTAGTAGCAGAATTCTTCCACAGAATAATGAAGAGAATTGTAATGCGCACGCAGCAACAAGGAAATATGGAATCAAAATTGCTATTACTCAGGATGAGAGGATAAAGAAAATGAAGAAGTTATTCATAGTTTTTTCTTTATTCAAAAGTTTACTCCGCAGCATTCCATCACATGAACCTAATCAGGCAATAATAGTGAAAATACAACGACAAATTCTGCAACGTCTTTCCCCTGCATCTATACTTTGGGAGAGGGAAAGGGAAAGGGAAAGGGAAAGGGTAAAGGGAAAGGGAAGGGGAGGTAAAAAGAGCTCCTGTTTTCTGGCCTCTGATGTGTGGTACAGGAGGGTGGGAGAAAGAGAGAGAGGGGCAGACCAGTATTTTCATAATGCAGCGGTGGCTGAGTCTCCTGCTTTTTGATCACCAAAGATGCGCTGCTGGAAGTCAGAGACCATCAGAGGGAGACCTTTATGGAGAGGTATCTTCGGCTCCCAATTGAGCAGCTCTTTGGCCTTTGAGATGTCCGGCTTCCTCTTGTGTGGATCATCCTCTGTGTTTGGCCTGAACTCGACCTTTGCATTTGGGTCTATAGTTTCCTGGACCACCTGCACCGACAAAGACAAATGCTTGACAAACTCAAAGGGCAAATTGATGTGGGGGAAAAATAACAAGATTTTGAATGAGCTGAATAAACATTTGGAATGAGAGATAGTGGTGTGTGGGATGATCAGGCTATGCTCGTGTTTCATAACAGAGCAATACAGTGGAAAGATGTGCTTATTGTTTATTTTCATAGGGTCAAATCTCTCTTCAGGTTCGGGTTTTATGCATTGCTGCATCGGATCAAACTTCTCCCACGAAAGGAGTAGTGAAAAATGGGATCCAAAGCCAAAGGAAAAAGTCCGAAGTTGAAAACTAGGTTACTTTGAATTTATCCATTAGATAGAGTAGAAGTTTTTTTTACTATTAATGCTTCGAAATTGATTCTTATTTTCTTCAATTTCCCATCTATTTCCTCTCACCCCTTTTCTTGTCCTGATGATTTCTTCTTCCCATGTCCCCGGCTTCCTTATTTCCAGACCAACCCATGTCCAACATCAATGATTTAGGTAAGAGTAATAAGAAAGAGTAGCGTGAACAGGGTCAGGAAAGAGTAATGTGCATTAATAATCTTAGATGCAAATTTGAAGAATTAAGAATGGTACCTTAGCAAGTTCAAGCATAGTAAATTCACCCGGATTTCCAAGATTGAATGGTCCTATATGTTCACCTTCCATCAGTCGAATTAGTCCCTCCACCTGCCACATAAACAAGAAATTCAATCACTACGAGATCACTACTTTCCTTCTGAAATTTAAATCTCAATAAGTAAAATTAGTATCTAGTGAATAATTCGTCACAAATATTCATGAATGCCAATCATGCAGCAGTGGAAAATATCTCAACTACTAGGAGACAAGAAAACCCCAGTAATAAAAACTAACAAAACAAAATGTCTTTAATATCAGGGACAGTACTATGTACGACTCTACCCAACACCAGAAATGGCTGCCTATATAAGTCGAAACTTTCAGGTGAGCATACAGCTTGCAACTTGTCCTCTGGATACTCACGAACACCGTCTTATTTACCAGTGTAGCCCAATGGATAATAAATCCACTCCTCATGTTCATGTGACTGGCAGATCCTGACTTGTGCTTACAAACTAGCAAAAATTAATGGGCATGCTTCCTGGTTCGGCATCTTGTTACCTTGGCAGAGAACCAAAGATAGGCATTTCTTTTGCAGATAGAGAACAGATAATACTCCTGGTTTGACTGCCATGATTTTTAACTTCATGATAGACCCCCATTTTTCTTGTCAGTAGTACGCTGGAATTATAGCATGCCACCAATGGAAATCATGAGTTTGGGTTCCTTCACAGCAGTGTTACTCATGAATAATGGTTTTGACTGTCAGCTCAGTAAGAGTGCCTATTGTCATTGTCCCTACAGCAGTCACCTAAGGTAGGACCTTCTACTTCCAATAATTGGTTTCCCACATTTTTTGGCTCTTATGGTAATACGTAAAGAAACCATCACAGAGATAGCCCATTTTCTGGAACAATAAATGTTTACAGCATGAAAAATTGCCATCAAAAGAATTTGTTGGTACTTAATTTATGTATACAATTCCCATAATAACAAATAGGACTGCCAAGCTGTTAGTGAACTATTGGGTTTTGGGTTGTTCCCTTGTGAGTACCACAACCAATGGACAGATCATTTAGAGGACAAGCGATGTTTGTGCATGGCATACTTGGGTGAAGACGTCAAGAAAGGGTTGTGCGAGTGTCGGCTGAGCGACAAAATTTAATGGAGGTTTGTGTGAAAGTCGGCTGAGCGATGAGGTTCACTGGAAGTTTGTGTGAGGATTGTGCAAGGGTGATCATCGAAAGCCATTTCCAGTGAATTTGAAATGCCTGCGCTTGGTAGGCGCATAATATAAAACTGTGCACACTTGGGACAGAATGGGCACACCTGATGCGCATTGGGTATGCCAGTGCACTAATTCAAATGGGATCAATACTTGAATGGCATGTGCGCTGATTGTCCAGAAAGGTCAAGCCTAATGCGTGTACAGGGCACACATACACTAACAATGCTATAAAGTGTCACACCGTGTTTTTAGGGTTTGCACTGTAGGCAAAAAGTGATGCAATAGGAGGTGCAAAAAAGCTTTGAGAACAATTTCAACACAAGGGTGCCGCACAAGAAGTGAGAAGGGAGAAAAGAAAAATGAACAAGATTTTTGTCATCTAGCAGTAGTCTGATTTGAGTTCTATTCTTTACCAAACTTAGACGCATTACTCCAGCGTGTTCCTAAGATATTTCCATTTTGATTGCTCTTATTCTTAGTGTAATCCTTGTGAGTTGCAAAGTATGTTGAGAGGTTATATTCAATCATTTTCTATTTAGATTGTAGTGAATAGCTATCAAAGAAGGTTATTTGTAACCAATCACAATTTTATAGTGGATTTGTTTGAAATTTGTCCTGTCATTTTTCTCTTAATTTAAAAGGATTTTTAATATTAAATATCATTATACAACTTCTTATACTTGATTGCATGCATTCCTTGTACTCAAGGATTTGATGGTTCACAATTAATGAGGGATTCAAGTTTTGTTTCGCAGCTTTGATTGCGTGCGTGTTTTTCCTCGAATCCCAACATGAACAACTCGGAGCTCCATTCGATAAAGGTCATTCAATATTTTCTATTTACAAAAACAAATGACATTTGAACCTAATTTTAAAGCACATAATTTAGATAATTTAGCTTATCCCATGAGATAATCCCAGTAACAAAAAGGATGATTCAAATAATGTGATAAGATATCCCGTGAGATAACCCACCATAAAATAATGTCATAAGCAGAAGAGTCCTCGATTAAATAATGTCGTAAGCAGAAGAAAAGGTATTTTAAATGATTGATGACAAAAAGCCATAGTGTCCAGTTGCCGGTAAGGCCAAACCCTCAACACTAGCAGTAGCTAGGCTAGTCCAAATATCACGCTCTTGAGCATGGAATCTCATATCAGGGGGTCTGGGAATGAACAGATAATGCAACCTTGTCTTTGCATTACATAGTGGGTGTTTTTGTGATTTAAAACCATAACCTTCAGATCACAATGATAATCTTAATATAAAGATTCACCCAGGTAAGCTTGATTTGTTTAATAAAATATATCCAGGTGGACTTGCTGTCATATGGCCCAATGATTTCACGTTCAAGTCGTAAATCCAACCTCTTATGTAATGCAAAATAAGACCACATACGATATGATATATTCAAAGTAGTCTGACCCATCCCAAGACCCTATGTATAGCGGGAGATTCTTGCATATGGCTGCTAAAGAAGAAGATCACGTTTCTTGGCTGATACTGAAGAAGTGAGAAGAAGTCATAGTGTTTTATTTTTTATTCTTATTTTTTATTTTCTGCTTTTGTAACTGTCAAAGAACCTGATACTGAACTCCTTTTTTAAGTTGAGAAACATAAAAAAGTCAAGTGAAAGGACGGCAGATCCTCACCAAATCAGAAACATATTGAAAACTCCTAGTCTGCTTCCCATCACCATAAACTGTCAACGGCTCTTTCCTCAGTGCCTGCAAAATTATATCAATGGTTTTGCTTTCACAAACGTATAATGGACTAGACGAGCATTACTGATCAAGAATAATCTAAATTCTACCGAGGTATTAAATACCTGAGCTACAAAATTACTGACAACACGGCCATCATCGATGCACATACGAGGACCATAAGTGTTGAATATCCTAGCAATCCTCACCTACCAAACAAATCATGCGTATTTGGTAAACTACTAACATGAAAATATTCTCAGAGCTAAATCAACCAGACATTGTAGCTATTAGAATTAAATACTCTGATGTAGTGCTAACCTCAACACCGGCACCACGGTGGTAGTCCATGGTCAATGTTTCAGCCGTCCGTTTTCCCTCATCATAACAACTCCGAACACCTGTCATCCATTTATCCGCAAATCAGAAGATGCCAACATTTGTCCCACAGAATACGGCACCTGATTAAATCTCAGGAACCAACCCTCCACCAAATTCCATTTCTTGGATTAACGGAAAAATAAAATCAAAAAGTCTCCAGTAATTTACATGAAGCTCACATAGGTATACCCAAAAAATGCCCTCACTTGCTCAGTAGATAGTATCAGATGGTGTTTATTTCGTTTATTGTAGGAAGTGCTTTTGAAAAGAAATCATTGAAACGTATTGAAATACTAAGAGCAACTCATAAAGAACCCCAATCGATATTTAATGATTTTCATACTTAACAACACTAATAACAGTTTAACAACTAGCAATAACCGTTGGGGGTCACTCTCGTACGAAATTCCTAATGGCCCAAGGACTTGGGCGGAACACGAGGACCTTGCGTGCTATTATGGTCCGCGGACCTATACGCTAAAGAGTCTGCGAACTATGCACAGATTAAGTAGAAAGGAATTCCAATCAACATAATTGACCGGAAATATTAGATGGGCAACAATGACCAGTCAACAGAGGCATTGACCGGCCTTGTGCAGAATGCGGACGATAGAATGATGGCCATCCACCAAGGAATCCAGAAGAGTGCCAGCTCAGAAGATTTTCTAAGCATGTGTGATCTCAGGAGGATATGCAGGAACCGCTTTTGTACAGAGCATATCATATTGTTGACAATGATAGATTTTGTCGGGGGAATAGAATATTCTTCAATTTGCTCAATATATGCGCCTGCATCGATAGAGCGGTGATGTACACTTTGGTGGAAATTTTTTCTAAGTGTATGGAAGATTAAGAGAGTGAAAAACAGTAAGGAAAAGAGGGAGAATAGTGAGCGAAAAACAAAGTGTGTTCTTTGTATTGCTTGTGCTCTGTTCTTCTGTTTTTTTCTTTCTCTTATGTCTGTGTAACTGTGAGAAAATTGTTCCCAGCCTCATATAGTGAAATTGATATAGTGGACTGATCGTCCCATGATTTTTTCCTTACTTGTGAAGGGTTTTTCATGTAAAAACTCGTGTGTTCATTTTCTTCTCCCTCATTTCCTTTACTGTGTTTGCTTGTGGCGGTGGTCAAACGTCATCTACCCCAACAAGTGCTGTCAAAGATAGGTCGAGAACTCTGTCTCAATGGCGTCGTCGTCTTTGAAAAATCTGTCATTTAGTGTAGAGTAGTTCAACAAATAGGGTAACTTCATCTTTTGCCAAGAGAGGATAAAAAATATCCTAACCAAAGAAGGAACAGTGAAAATACTGAAGAAGAAGAATGAGAAGCCTGAAAATCTGACTGGTGATGAACGGCAAGATAAAAGAGATCTTTCCAACTGTACTATCAAACTATGCCTGCCGGACAACACTCTCCAAGAGGTCCTCGGACTGACTAACCCGGCGGAAGTTTGGGAAAAACTGGAAAGTAGATATAAGTCCAAATCCCTAACAACCAGGCTACATATAAAGAAACAATTTTATGGCCTGCGGTTATTAGAAGGTGATAGGTTTAAGAAGCATTTGGACAAATTTAACTGGATATTGACGCAGATATTCACATTTGATGAGGAAATTAAGGAGGACAAAGCATTGTTACTGCTGGCCTGTCTGCCAGCCTCTTATGACCACATCGTCACAATTTTATTATTTGGAAAGGAAACACTAAAATTTGACGAGGTTATTACTTACTCGTGAATTAGTTAAGGCGATCACAAAAGATCTCAACGTTTTCTCTTTCTGGGGTACTTGTAACCAAATCTAGGAAAAAAAGTAGAGGATGCGGCCAGAAATCTGGAAAGAAAGGCCACAGCAAATCACAGTCAAGGTATCAAAATCTTGAGTGTCATCACTGTGACAAGAAGGGCCACATCAAGAAGCACTATTTCAAGTGAAAGCATGAAAATACGGAGAAAGATAAAATAGATAAGGGACGAGGAGAGGAAATGTCATTGGTCTTAGTGGTCACAGGAGGTGACCTTCTCTTGACAGGTGAAGAAAACATTGCAAGCCTGACGAACCATGAATTTGGCTGGGTGGTTGACATTGGCGCTTCTCTGCATGTCACGTCCAGAAGAGGATTGTTCACATCCTATACTTCAGGAAACTTTAGAGTGATAAGAATGGAAAATGAAGGAATATCACCAGTTGTTAGCAAATGTGATGTTTTGGTCACCAATAATGGGACGAAATTGATATTAAAGGATGTATGTCATGTCTCTGACATCCAGTTAAATATAATATCAGCCGGTCAGTTGGATGATAAAGGCTACTGTAATACCTTCTGTGAAGGTAAGTGAAAACTGACCAGAGGATCCTTTATTGTGGCAAAAGGGAAAAAAAGCTCTGACCTATATGTGATGAAGGCCTGTGTAATGGCCGGGGACGTGAATGCCGCAATCAGCAAGGAGTTCGAGGACTTGTGGCATAGGAGGTTGGGCCATATAAGTGATATGGACTGTGTCATCTGGATAGAAAGGGCCTTATCCCCGAAGTAAATGAGGACGGACTAAGGACGTGTCTTCATTGTTTGGCCGGCAAGCAATGGAGAGTCTCGTTCCATGGAGACTCGTACTCTATGAAGATGGATATAATTGATCTCATCCACACAGATGTGTGTGGACCATTCAAGGAGAAATCGTTTGATGAAGCCCAATACTTTGTTTCTTTTATTACTGATTGTCCCAGAAAACTATAGGTCTACCCACTGAAAGCCAAGGATTAAGTCCTCGGTATATTTAACCAGTTTCATACTTTAATTGAGCGTCAGACGGGGAAGAAATTAAAGGCTGTTCGAAGTAATAACGGCGGCGAGTACATATGGCCTTTTGATACCTATTACGAGACTCATGGCACTAAGCATCAAAAAACACCACCGAAAATGCCACAACTGAACGGAGTGGCCGAGCAGATAAACTGCATGCTTTTGGAGAGAGTATGATGTATGCTTTCTAAAGCTAAACTTTCTGCATCTTTTTAGGTCGAAGTACTAAAAACAACGGCCTATGTCATCAATAGGTTGCCCAGTAAAACCTTGAAGGGTGAAGTGTCGAAGAAAATATGGTCAGGTAATGAGCCATTTTATGACCATCTACGGGTGTTTGGATGCAAAACCTTTGTTCATATCCGAAAGGATAAAAGGATCAAGTTGGAGCCGAAAACGATGCAGTGCATCTTTCTAGGCTATGGAGAAGATGAGTTGGGCTACAGATTTTATGATTCAGCTGAGACATGACTTGTCCGGTCAAAGGACGTGACTTTTGTTGAGGATGAAACGATTGAGAACATTGGCAGAATGACCAAGTCTGATGTTGACTGGACAGACAAGATGAGTGTTGAAGTTGTCCGTCCAAAGACTACGTAGCACGAGGACACTAACCTTAATGTGGCCGATGACAGTAATGAGGCCGTGAAGGCACCAGACGATGACCAAGATGAAGTCACTCCTCAACCGGCCGAGAACATTCCTATAAGACGATCATCCCGAAACAGACGACCATCCGTCCGTCTGTCTGTCTCTTAGTGAGTATGTCCTGCTCACTGATATTGGAGGGCCCGAGACATTTGAAGATGCTATGGAGGATGAGAATAAGGAGAGATGGTTGGAAGCCATGAAAAATAAAATTAGCTCTCTATGAAAATCACATCTTTGATTTGGCCAAGTTGCCAAAGGGGAAGAGGGCTCTTAATAATAAGTGGATTTTCCGTTTGAAAACGGATGAGAATACCATGAAGCCAATGTACAAGGCATGGCCAGTGGTAAATGACTTTAGTCAACGAAAGGGAGTTGACTTTGATGAGATTTTTGCTCCAGTGGTGAAGATGTCCTCTATAAGAGATGTGTTGGGCTTGGCTGTTGCTTAGAATCTTGAGGTGGAGCAAATGGATGTTCGGACGGCCTTCCTCCATGGTAAACTTGAGGAAGAAATTTACATAAAACAGCAGGAAGGGTTCAAGGTAAAGGGAAGGAACGACTTGTCTGTTGCCTGAAGAAGAGCCTACACGGATTGAAGCAAGTTCCCAGATAGTGGTACAAGAAGTTCGAATCAGTTGTAGTTAGTCAAGGGTACCGACGGACTACTTGTGATCACTCTTTATTTACACAAAGGTTTTCCGAGGATGGTTTTGTTATCCTTCTCCTGTACGTAGATAACATGTTGATACTTAGATGCAATGGTGTTCGGATAAAGGAGCTGAAGGAACAATTTGGATGGTCATTTGCTATGAAGGACCTGGGGTCGACGAAATAAATCCATGGCGTTAGAATTGTCCACGACCAAGAGGCAAGAAAATTATGACTGTTTCAAGAAAGATATATTGAAAAGGTGCTCCAACGATACAAAATGGATAAGTCAAAGTCTGTGAGCACACCGTTAGCAAACTATCACAGACTGAGCACTCGCCAATGTCCGTTCTCAGACGAAGAGAAGACATACATGAGAGGCATTTCCTATTCCTCGGTTGTGGGAAGCCTGAAGTATGCCCTGGTATGCACAAGACCGAATATAATACATGCTATTGGCACAATCAGCCGGTTTCTATCAAACCCAAGAAAGGAGAACTGGTCCGCGGTCAAGTGGATCATGAGATTCATTCGAGGAACTTCCAAGAGATGCCCATGTCATGGAAGTGATGAGCCTCAGTTGGCGTGCTACTCGGATGCTAATATGGCCGAGGATATTAACAGTCGCAAGTCCACCTCGGGATACTTAGTGAAGTTTGCTGGAGGTGCAGTTTACTGACAATCCAAGCTGCAGAAGTGTATCACCCTTTCAACTATTGAGGTCGAGTACATCGTAGTGACAGAAATTTATAAAGAGATGTTATAGATGAGGAAGTTCATTCAAGAACTGGATATCAGACAGAAAAAGTATGAGGTATTTTGTGATAGTTAGAATGCCATATATCTCTACAATAACTCTTCATTCCATTCCAGATCAAAGCACATTGACGTTCGATACCATTGGGTGAAAGACGTTATTGAGAAAGGTTTGCTGTCACTAGAGAAGGTCAGCACTGAAGAGAATAGTGCGGATATGTTGACTAAGATTTTGCCAAATGATAAGAATGAAACTTACTGCAAGCTGGCTGGGCTGATGACTTAACCTTCCCACGGTCGTGAGGAAAAATTTGTTGGGGGTCACTCCCGTGCAGAAGTCCTGATGGCCCGAGGACTTCGACGGAGCACAAGGACTTTGCATGCTACTATGGTCTGCGGACCTATGCGTTGGAGAGTCCGCGGACTATACATGCTACTATGGTCCATGGACCTGTGCGCTGAAGAGTCTGCAGACTATGCGTGCTACTATAGTCCGCGGACCTGTGCACTAAAGAGTTCACGGACTATGCACAGGTTAAGCAGAAAGGAATTCCGGTCAACATAGTTGACCAGAAATATTGGACGGGCAATAGTGACCAGTCAATAGAGGCATTGACCGGTTATGTGAAGAGGACAGTTAATGGGGCGTTGACGGGCCTTGTGAAGAACGCAGACGATGGAATGATGGCCGTCTACCAGGGAATCCAGAAGGGTATCAACTCAAAAGATTTTCTAAGTATGCGTGATCTCAAAAGGATATACAAGAACCGTTTTTGTACAGAGCATATTCATATTGTTGGCAATAACAAATTTTGTCGAAAGAATAAAATATTCTTCAGATTTGCTCAATATATGCGCCAGTATTGATACAGCGGTAATATACACTTTGGTGAAAATTTTTTCTAAATGTTTGGAAGATTAAGAGAGTGAAAAACAGTGAAGAAAAGAGAGAAAATAGTGAGCAAAAAACAAAGTATATGTTTTTTATATTACTTGTGCTCTGTTCTTCAGTTTTTTTCTTTCTATTGTGTCTGTATAACCGTGGGAAAATTATTCCCAACCTCATAAAGTGAAATTGGTTTAGTAGATTAATCATCCTGTGATTTTTCTTTTACTTGTGAAAAGTTTTTCATGTAAAAACTTGTGTGTTCATTTTCTTCTCCCTCATTCCCTTTACTATGCCTATTTGTGGTGGTAGTCGGACGACATCTACCCCAACAATAACAACTAAATTTTAGCATTCTAACAAAATATGCCCTTCGACTGCCCCCATCATTGAAGATGCAATTATGGAATTGACGAGATGAGAATGAAAATGGGAATTGGTGAAGTGAAAATAGTAGAACCAGGGCTCAACATTTCTACCGGTTCATTTCCATTTGCAGGTTCCAGTGTTCTACAGGGGGGGCTCCTATTTAGAAACGGGCGACCCGAATTTAATATTTAAAAAAAAGTTTTAAATTACGATAATACTTTTTCTTTATAATATATTTATTT
>JAODPA010128734.1:0-17120 GCA_025585075.1 Nepenthes mirabilis | reverse complement strand
AGTGATTCGAGATAGAACCGTGAAACTGTAATGAGAACCGTGAGAATCTTGTGAATCCAAATGAAGAACCGAATGAGACCAGTGATCAAAGATGAAACCGTGAGAACTGTAGGGATCGAGTGATCCCAGTTGCTTCCTATTCCCTGTCCTGCTCCTTGATTGTGGAGAGTGTGTGTATTCCCTCCCGTTTCCGTCCTTGTACATGTCTTGGAGGGGTGATTATGATTACATTTGCTGAGCTGTTGGCTCACTCTTGCTATTGTTGTCTTCTTTTCAGATGAGAACACTTAGCTGGCGCAGGTAGATAGAGCAAGGAGAGAGACTTGCTTGATATGACTGGCTGGACGGCGCGTGATCAGAAGATTTGGACATAGAGTTGGATCGGACTGTGGACAGCCGCTCGCGGTTGAGCGTGGCTCATTGTTGCTATTTTATGGTTTTATTATGCTTCCGCAGATGTATGATGATTTAGTTGCTTCCGCGTCTGTATATTTATGTTTGGAGTTTTGTTTAATTAGATGGCATCTCTCTAGATCCAGTACTGTAGGTTGTGTACTGTGTTGGAGCCATGGATGATATGGCTGTGTTGTGATCCTGTGTGGCATGTTGTAGGCTTTGAGTTAAGCCTCTGGATTAGATGTGTGCTTGTATAGAATGATATTTAAGCAGGTTGTATTTTTGGTTTTCGTCCAGTTGCAGAGGAAGCTCTGCCGGATTTTCTGTAAAGTCCATAGGTTAATTATGGGCTTTAGGGTGTGTTTAAGCATTGACGGAGGTTATTCAATGGAGAATAATCCGTTCCGTCACAGAATAATTCAATCAATTCTGAGCGCCGTTCCAGAGAAGAAAAAGAGAGAGAAGAAGAAGAAGAGGAAGAATTGAGCATCCGTTTGGGTTTTCAATGAAATTTCAATCTTCAGTAATCACACGTACGAGATTCTTGCTGCTGTGAAGAACCTCTACTGGGTTTTATCTCTACTCTTATTCTTTATACTTCTTGTACGGTTTGTCCAAAGTTAGTTAATATTGATTCTTGTGATTTAGAATTTGTATAACCGATCAACTGATACTAGTAAAAATTTTAGACTCTGTGTCCCGTGATTTTTCTCTCTCGTTTCATAGGGAGTTTTCCACGTAAAAATTGTGTGTCTTTACTGTTCGTGATTGCTTATTGTGTGCTTGATATCATTTATCACATATTTTCTCACGGTTCAAACAAACTTTTAATTCTAACAAGTTGTATCAGAGATATTGGTTCGTGTTGAGTATTGTGACTTGTTTGAATCGATGGCATCTTCGTCGTCAAAGAATCTGCCGTTCGGCATTGAGCAGTTCAACGGGTAGGGTAACTTTATTCTCTGGCAAAAAAGTGTGAAGAACATTCTGATGAGAGAAGGGACAGTGAAGGCGTTGAAGAAGAAGGACGAAAAGCCTGAAAAAATGACCGATGATGAATGGCAAGACAATAGGGATCTTGTAAACTATACTATTAAGTTGTGCCTGGCAGATAATACTCTCCAAGAAGTTCTTGGTCTAACTGATCCGGCGGAGGTCTAGGAGAAGTTGGAAAGTTGTTACAAGTCCAAATATCTGACAATCAGACTGCACGTAAAGAAGCAGTTTTATGACTTACAGTTATCAGAAGAAGAGAGTTTTGAGAAACTTTGACGAATTTAACCGGATATTATTGCAGATGTCTGCTCTTGATGAGAAAATCAAGGAGAAGGATAAGGCATTGGTTCTACTGGCCTCTCTGCCGGCCACCTATGACCATATCGTCACAACCTTGCTGTTCGGCAAGGAGACCTTAAAATTGGACGAGGTTATTGCTTCTCTGCTCATGAACGAGTCAAGACGGTCACAAGGGACCACATCGTCTTCTTATTCTGAGGTGCTGGTGACTGAATCCAGGGGAAGAAGTAGAGGTCGCCACCAGAAATCAGGAGAAAAAGGACGCAGCAAGTCACGGTCTAGATACCAAAACCTGGAGTGCCATCACTGTGGCAAAAAGGGCCACATCAAGAAATACTGCTACAAATGGAAGCGTGAGAATGCTGAAGGTAATGAAAAAAATCCTAACAAGACTCGAGAGGAGGAAAGAGCTACTGTTGTTACCAGGAATGATCTTTGGCTGGTGTGCTAGGAGGATGAGGTGGTAAATCTGGCTGATCTTGAGACAAGCTGGGTGGTGGACAGTGGTGCTTCACTTCATGTCACGTCACGGAAAGAGTTCTTCACATCATACACTCCTGGCGATTTTGGAGTGTTGAAAATGGGTAATGAAGCTATGTCCCGTATTGCTGGCTATGGTGATGTGTGTCTCACCATAAATAACGGAACCAAGTTGCTGTTGAGGGATGTTAGACATGTCCCAAATGTTTGACTCAATCTGATCTCGGTTGGCAAGCTTGATGATGAGGGCTTTTGTAGTATGTTCTACGCAGAAGCATGGAAGCTGACTAAAGGGTCTCTAGTTGTGGCTCGGGGCAGAAAAGTTTTTAATTTGTATGTGATGCAAGCCTCGATTACAGCGGGAGATGTACATGTTGCTAGAGATGAGGAGCTTTCAAATTTGTGGCACCGTCGGTTGAGCCACATGGGTGAGAAAGGCCTGAACTGTTTAGCAAAGAAAAATTATCTTCGGGGTGTAAAAACAGCTCAACTGAAGACTTGTTCCCATTGCATGGTTGGAAAGAAACGACGGATCTCATTCAACGGCAATTTATCTACAAGGAAGACTGATCTTCTTAAATTGGTCCACACCGACATATGTGGCCCATTCAAGGTGAAGACACTTGGAGGAGCACTTTACTTCATCACCTTCATTAATGATTGTTCTCGAAAATTGTGGGTATATCCGCTGAAATTGAAGGATCAAGCTTTTATGTTCTTCAAGCATTTTCACGCCTTGGTTGAGAGGCAAACAGGGAAGAAACTGAAATGTATCCGAAGTGATAATGGTGGGGAGTACATCAAAGCATTTGATGAGTATTGCCGATCTCATGGAATTTGCCATCAGAAGACTCCACCGAAGACACCGCAACTGAATGCGGTAGCCGAACGGATGAATGGGACTTTGATGGAGAGGGTCTGATGTGTGCTTTCGGAGGCAAAGCTTCCTGGCTCGTTTTGGGGGAAAGCCTTGAGGGCCGTGGCTCATGTCATCAACTTGTCACCATATGGTACCTTGAATGGTGAAATGCCTAAAAAGATATGGACCAGAAAAGATGTATCCTACGATCACTTGCGCGTAGTCGGATGTAAGGTCTTTGTTCACGTTCCCAAAGATGAAAGGACCAAGCTGGAGTCAAAGACCAGACAGTGTATATTCCTCGATTATGGGGAAGATGAGTTTGGGTATCGACTATATGATCCAATTGAGAAGAAGCTGGTTCGATCTAGGGATGTCGTGTTTGATGTTGTGTTTGTTGAGAACGAGACCATAGAGGATATCGACAAAGGTTCAGAGTTTGTCTCCAAGAATGATGATAGCCGAGCGTGTGATTCAGAGCTTCTGCCGACACCTGTTCATCAACAGAATGAAAGTCAAGGCAATGCTGAAGATGAAGAAGATCATGAGATTGTAGTACCCGAGAGCGATGAGGATGAGGCTATTCCTCCTAATACTGTAAAGCCTATCGAGACTGTTCCACTCCGACGATCCACGAGAGATCGAAGACCCCCTACTCATCTGTCAGCCGAGGAGTATGTGTTACTCATAGACGGAGGAGAGCCCGAATGCTTCGAGGAAGCAACGGAGGATGAACACAAGGTGGAGTGGATGGAAGCTATGTAAGAAGAGATGGCATCGCTGCAAGAAAATCACACATTTGAGTTGACAAGGCTGCCAAAGGGAAGAAGAGCATTGAAGAACAAGTGGGTCTTCAGATTAAAGACAGATGAAAACAGCTCACAACTGAGGTACAAAGTGAGGCTGGTTGTGAAGGGCTTCAATCAACGAAAGGGTATTGACTTCGACGAGATTTTTGAACCAGTGGTAAAGATGTCTTCCATTCGAGTGGTGCTCAGGTTGGCTGTTGTTCTTGACCTGGAGGTAGAACAGATGGATATGCGGACAGCGTTTCTTCACGGTGACCTTGAAGAAGAAATCTACATGGAGCAACCGGAGGGATTTCTTGTCAAGGGGAAGGAGAACTTGGTGTGTTATCTCAAGAAGAGTCTGTATGGCTTGAAACAAGCACCAAGGCAATGATACAAGAAGTTTGAATCTGTCATGGTAAATCAAGGCTATCAGAAAACGACCTCGGATCATTGTGTTTTTGTTCAGACTTTTTCAGAGGATGATTTTGTTGTTCTTTTGCTCTATGTGGATGATATGCTAATTGTTGGGCGTAATGCTTCTCGAATCACGGAGTTAAAGCGACAGCTTGAGAAGTCCTTTGCTATGAAGGATTTGGTACCAGCGAAGCAAATTCTGGGAATTAGAATTTTTCGCGACCGCAAATTAAGGAAGCTATGGATGTCACAAGAGAGCTACATGGAGAAAGTGCTTCAACGCTTCAACATAGAAAAGGCAAAATCAATGAGCCATTGGCCAATCACTTCAAGCTAAGTACTTGTCAATGTCCTTCTACCGAAGATGAAAAGGCACATATGAAAGGCATACCCTATTCTTCAGCTATGGGTAGTCTAATGTATGCCATGGTGTGTACGAGACCAGATGTAGCTTATCTATTGGAGTTGTCAGTCGATTCTTATCAAATCCCGGTAAGGAGCATTGGTGTGTCGTAAAATAGATTCTGAAGTATCTCCGATAAACTTCTAAACAGTGTTTCTGCTTTGGAAGTAACATGCCTATTCTGGTTGGATATACTGATGCAGATTTGGCGAGCAATGTTGACTCACGGAAATCTACTTCGGGATATTTAGTCATGTTTGTAGAAGGAGCTGTTTCCTGTCAATTGAGATTGCAGAGGTGTGTTGCTCTCCCCACTATTGAAGCGAAATTTATTACTATTACAGAGGCAAGCAAGGAGATGCTATGGATGAAGAAATTCTTTCGGGAACTTGGTCTCAAGCAGAAACGGTATGTGTTGTTTTGTGACAGTCAAAGTGCGATTCATCTTAGCAAGAACTCGTTCTTTCACGACAAATCAAAGCATATTGATGTGAGGTATCAATGGGTGCGGAATGTTATTGACACGGGTTCGTTGGTGTTAGAAAAGATTGGGATCGAGGAAAATGGATCAGATATGATGACCAAGGCATTACAAAAGGGGAAGCTTGAAACTTGCTGTGCTATCGCCGGGATGACAATGTATGGCCCCACACAGTCGTGAGGGGAAATTTGTTGGGTTATAGATCACTTCCGTGTGAGCCCATACCCACTTGATGTGGCAGGTGGATGTGCATATCCTCACCGCATGGAGAAAGATCAAGTTGAGCATGCTAGATGCTCGAGCGGATTTTCCAGTATGGCCGCCGCTCACTATGCTCCCACTTGGAGCTCGAGCGGATTTTCCAGAATGTGCCTCGCTCGCTGGGCGACCGGTAGGGCTCGAGCGGATTTTTCAGAATGTGCCCCACTTGCTGTGCTCTCGCTAGGCGCTCTAGCGTGGGCCCTTGCCCGCCGCGCTCTCGACAGCCGCTCGAGCACGCGCCATTATATATAAAATGCGTGTTTGCGTTTTTAGGTTAATTCAATCAATTCTAAGAGCCGTTCCAGAGAAGAAAAAGAGAGAAAAGAGAGAGAAGAAGAAGAAGAGAAAGAATTGAGCCTCCGTTTGGGTTTTCAATCAAGTTCTAGTCTTCGGTAATCACATGTACGAGATTGTTGTTGCTGTGAAGAACCTCTGCCAAGTTTTATCTCTACTATTATTCTTTATACTTCTTGTATGGGCTATCCAAAGTTAGTTGATATTGATTCTTGTGATTTAGAATTTGTGTAACCGATCAACTGCTGCTAGTAGAAATTTTGGACTCTGTGTCCCGTGGTTTTTCTCCCTCGTTTCATAGGGAGTTTTTCACGTAAAAATTATGTGTCTTTACTGTTCGTGATTGCTTATTGTGTGCTTGATATCATCTATCAAGTATTTTCTCGTGGTTCAAACAAGTTTTTAATTTTAACACTGCTATCGACCGCTGCTGCTATCAACTGTTGCTGCTATTGCCGAAGACAGTGGCTGTTGTTACCGTGGAGTTCAGTTGCAGATTGAAGCTGATTAATGCTACGTGCTCTGCTGCTAGAGCTCAAGAAGAAAGACTTAGGCAAGTGGATTCCTAACTTCTCAACGTTCTATTCTCTTGCAAATGCTTTTCCATCCTTTTGTAAATGATGGGCGTGTTTCCATGATCCTCCATTAAACTCCAAACCTAAATTTCCATCTCCTGCAACTTGCTCCACTAATTTGGATGAAAAATAGAGTACGTTCTTGGTTGTAAAACGCAATTTCAAATCACCATTAACCGTGGAAGTTGCTTGAATATGGTAGAAACTGTTGGGGTCACTTCCTTATGGGAAAAAGGTCGCGGATTTTTTGCACGTATATAGTCCACGGACTTATGAGCTTTCCATTCGAGGATTCTGGAAATAGACAGGGTTATCATTGTCCAAGGACTTATGCAGTATAGGTCTGTGAAATCTGTATAGTATAAGGTTGGGGACTTTGTGAGCCGCTAAGGTTCAAGGACTTGCTTGAAGAAAATGCATGTGGATGCCAACTCAGAAGATTGTCTCAGCATATGCAATCTCTGTAGAGCCGCTTCTGTAGAGCACCTGCAGAGCCGTTTTCTGTAGGGCATGATCTTTTACAAGAGAGTGCTGGTACAGAGTTATTGTAGGTGGTACGTGCGTCAGGCGACTGTTTATACGGGTGTCTTCACGTTTGCTTGGCTATTGCTTTCAATAGTCAATATATATATATATTGTAGTGTGTGCAGAGAGCAGTGTATGCATGAGAGGTGGGCGTGAAATTCTAAGTGTTGAAAGATGAGAGAAAGAGTGGAAGAAAAGTGAGAGCAATGAGTGAAAAATCAAGTGTGAGTTTTTGCATATTTGTACAATGTTTTTCATTTTTGTCTTTTGGACTTATACAGCCGTGTGGTTTATGTAACCATTTTTCACATAGTGGATTTATTGAGGACTAAGTGTCCCGTAATTTTTTCCTTCAATTTGTGAAACATTTTTCATGTAAAATTATGCGTTCTTCCTTTCTGTCTCCCATTTTTTATGTGTCCGAGTGTTTGTTGTCCAATTGATCATTTGTCTTAACAAGTTTGAAATGTTCATATCTGTCCGATCCTTTTCTGGACCTACAAGTGGTATCAGAGACAGATTTAGAGCCATCGTTTAAATGGTGTCGTCCTTAAAGAACTTATCATTTAGTATGGAGTAGTTTAATAAGTAGGGCAACTTCATCCTTTGGCAAAAAATAGGAAAAAATGTCTTGACCCAAGAAAGAACTATGAAGGTATTGAGGAAGAAGGATGAGAAGTCGGTAAACCTGACCGATAAGGAATGGCAAGACAAGAGAGATCCTACAAACTGCACAATTAAGCTATGTCTCACTGACAATACGCTTCAGAGAAGCTCTCCCTTCTCTCTACTTTCAAATTTCAAAATTAAAATCTGATAAGTGGCGCTTGCCTGCCCCTGGCCGTCTCCAGTGCCGGCATGGCCGGCTCCCAACTGGCGTCGTCGTCCCTCCCCGAGGCTTCATCTCTTTCTTCGTCCCCCTTTCTCTCATCGCCGTCATCCGGTTCGAATAATGCTGCTATTCTCTCACCCAGGCCCTCTTCTTTGGTGAATGGCTCGCTTCCAGATTTCCTTCGTCTCCCTCCTTCCCGGCGTTGCCGAGGGGCTCCCAGTCCCCTCCCCATGGGCCTGATGCCTCCTTCCTTGCGGGTTTGAAATCGGCTCCCTCTCCACCCGCTAGGGCCGGATCGGATCACTTCCTTTCTAATTCAGTAGCTAATGTTGCTAGTGCGGCTATGAACGTAAACGCAGTCGAGCCCTGCTCTTCACAAACCACCTCAGGTGCGGCCCCTTCTTTACCACCATCCTCCTGGATGAATACTGTCTAGAATACACCATTAACTTATGTTCTTCACTCAAAATTTTCCCCCTCAATCTTTTGACGGGGATGTCATCTCAATTTCCCCCCTATTGAGGTAATCCAGCAAAGCAGGGTGTTCGGGGGAGCAACACTAGTGGGTTATTTCCGCGAAACTCCTCCACATTTCTTGGCGGTTAACAATATTGCTCGCAAAATTTAGGCTAGATTTGGCATCACTCATGTTGCTGGGAACGACTCAGGTTTCTTCTTTTTCCGTTTTGCTTCTGAAACGCAGCTTAACCACTATCTATCCAAAGGCCCCTGGACTATTGGGAAAATATCTATTTACCTTAAACGGTGGCAACTAGGGATGGATCTGTCAAAGGACTCTCACCAAACGTTTCCCATTTGGATTACCTTGTTCAATGTTTCGATTAAATACTAGACCCCATTAGGTTTATGCTGGATTACTAGCGGGGTTGGTAAACCCCTTCTTCTTGACCCAAGTACTGCTCGTATGGAGCGATTACATTATGCAAGGATATGTGTTGAGGTGGGAAAAAACGCTCCTCTCCCGTCAAAAATCAAGGTTAAAACTGGTGATTCTGATTCGGTTTTGCCCGTCGAGATTGTGGTTAATTATCAGTGGAGGCCTAGGAATCAGGTCTACGGACGTCCTGCATCCCCTAAAAGCTTCAGGAAGGTTACGCCTGCCCAGCAGGAAACTGCCACTTTGAATTTGTCCTCTGAAATCTCCTCGATTGGTACTGGGCCGATATTTTCTGTTGAACAAATGGATGCTGAGGCCAAGCATGAGGTGCCTGTGGTCAGAGAGCTGCCTGCTGTCTCAGCTGGGGAGTCTCTCGAGCCGGTGATACCACTCTCTCCCCCTGCTTTGAACCAGGTTGTGGCTGAGAGGCTTGGATTGGAAGATTTTGTCTCTGACTACTCTTTCATGATTCTTCGTGATTTAGAGACCATTGGGGTGAATGAGATGCACTGTGGTCCTCTTGAACAAGTGGCCTTAATCACAAAAAATGGAATCCCTTCTAAGACGGATTCCCAAGGTGATCCTCTGATCGACTCTAGTACTATAATGTTGTTGCCTTTGGACCCAATTGCACCGGTTCTGGACTCCTCGATTGCTTGTGTGGAGGAGTTCCAGTTGGTCACTTCCTCTCAGCCCTCCGATGTAAAGGCTGAAGCTTCTTGCGTGGATGGTGCCTTGAGTAATGTGGATCATGGATCGGTCTCCAATCCTTCTAAACCGGAGTCTGTGCCACGTGCCTATCCTGGATGTGTATGTGCGGGATCAGCTCGAAGGATATCCAAGTGAGGCTCATCCAGCTGAGATATTCCTAAATTCTGGGGTCGATGATACAACTCCTGAATCAATCGTGAGGATCACTCGAAAGTACTCCCTTGTTGATGTACCTAACAATGTGACCATGAGGGATTTACTGGATGAAGGCCATCTGGGTGAGGATTAGATTGCCATTCCAGAGGCCCTGACCCCGGCCCCCCTGACTGGCTGTAGGGCTGTGGATGATAATGTAACAATGGCTGCTTGCCTTGCTGATAACCCTGCCCAGTCCCATGTTGTGTCGAAGGTAGCTGAAGTAGATTCCGATCCATTGTCCCTTGGCATCAAAATGTTGATTAAGGAATATAAATTTCGGCTTTCTCTAGATGCCCTCGCCCCGGTTCACAGAAATTTGGTATTACTTTTTTTAGATAAATGTTAGTGCAATTTATCTGACCAAATTAGGGATGAGTTCAAATCATTCTTTCCACTTGAGGGGGCAAATCTTCTCAACTCTATGGGTGCTCCTTTTAAAACCCTTCGGTTATCAGTGCTTGCTCACCCAAACATTGATTCTTCAATTCCGGAAGAGAAGCAGATTATTTTTGATTTTCTAAGTTCCTTACTAAACTCAATATCGGTTTCTCTTCTTGATCCCTTTCGTAATTTAGATGAATTAGTGGAGGGACTCCACAATTTCCACTCATCTAATTTGGAAGGGCGACGGCAGTCAGAGATGCATTCGTCACAAGCCCATATTATGCAGAGCGGTATTTGGAGCCAAATCAAATCTAGGAGGAAGCGGAAAAAAGCCTCTAAGGTCTCAAATGGCCCTCCTTGCAAGAACTGATATGCTCCTCCTGTTCCGGGAGAGTCTTTTTGCTTTTTTGACTACCTGATTAATTCTGGCAGTTCCTTTTATCCCTTTTGATACTACTGCCCATAGTAGATTTGCTGTGGTGGAAATCCCGTGTAGATACTGAGTTGCCTAAGTCTCAGGGCCTCTGAGGTGCAGCTAATACTTTAGGCTGTTGCTGGCTTGTTTCAGTTGGTACATGATGTTGGCAGCAGAATCTTGATGCCGTTTGGGATGCTGTTCTTCTGGTTGGAGAGCTTGGTTGGGGTGTTCGAGTTGTTGCAGAAGCAGAGTTTGCTGGGTTAATTCCTGGTTCTGATAGGGGTTAACCCAGCGATGGCATGAATAGGTGTTCTATTGCAGTCATGGAAGCTGGTGTGCTGTCTAGTTTTGAATAGCATGATGTCTGGTTTCAATAATCTGTTTGCTTGACTCCAGCAAATGCTGATTTTTTGATCCTGTTGCAGTAGGCCAGTAATCTGGCTTATTATGCTGCTCTTGTCGATAACTGTAGAGATGCTGGTGTTGCATTGGTTGCTGTTGGGTCATGGCTACTGACTTCATCTTGGCTGCTTGCCCATTGATATAGCTGTGCTGATGTAGCCCTGTTTCCTGAATTGGAGTTGCAATTGATAAATGGCCGGAGTGGCCATGTGTCTTATGAGACCAGAGTGCTTTCAGTACACAAAAAGGCCGGAGTGGCCATATGTGTGATGAGGACGGACTGCCTTTGTACACTTAAAGGCCGGAGTGGACTTGGTATGTTCAGGTCGGAGTAAAATTGTGAGTGTATGGCTATGAGGCCGGAGCTGGTTTTGGCGGAGTGCCTTGTGTGTTTTGAGGCCGGGGTGCCTGAAGTATAAATTGGTCGGAGTGGCTATCAAAGAGGCCAGACTGCTTTTTGTATTCCTTATCGACGGAGTGGCCATAGTGTGGTTAGGCCGGAGTAAATTTGCGAGCGCATGCTTATGAGGATGGAGTTGGCCTTGCCGGAGCAAAAAAACTGTGAGTACAAGGTGATTAGGACCGGAGTGCGTTGGTTCCGGAGTGACTTGATGAAGCCGATGTGGTGATCATCCGAAGTAGCAAGATGATGCTGAAGTGGTGATGATCCGGAGTAGCATGGTGATATCGATGTAGGGATTTTGTCGATTTTATTGAACATTGTCCTCATGGAGGACCCCTATGTTGTGTGTCTTTTTTTGTGTATGTATTTTGACGTACAAACTGCTCGGGGTATGCCCTAACATTTTATACATTAACTCCAAGTCAAAATACTTGGAATTAATACATAGGATGTGTAATTTTTCTCCTTTTAATCCAAAATACTTACTTACAAAAAAAAAGTTCACGATCTCTTAGACCCAACTGAGGTCTGGGAGAAGTTTAAAAGTAAATATAAGTCCAAATCCTTGACCACAAAACTGCATGTGAAGAAGCAATTTTATGGGCTGTATCTATCCAAGGGAGGTAGTTTTGAAAAGAATCTGGACGAGTTCAACAGGATGGTCACACAGATGTTGTCCCTTAATGAGGAGATCAAGGCGGAGGACAAAGTGCTGGTGTTACTAGCTTCTTTACCAGTATCATATGATCATATTGTGACAATCTTACTATTTGAAAAGGGCACACTTAAGTTGGATGAGATCGTTACTTTCTTACTCATGAATGAGACAAGGTGGTCTTAGGAGACTTCTACTTCTTCCCATTCTGAGGTACTCATGACCGAGTCACGGAAAAGAAGTAAAAGATGTGACCCAAAGCAAGGTGAAAAGGGTCATAGTAAGTCTAGGTCAAGATTTTAAAATGTTGAGTGTCATCATTGTAGTAAGAAAGGCCACTTTAAGAAATATTATTACAAGTGAAAGTGTGAAAATACTAAAAGGAAAAGGAGAAAAGAAAGGAGGTGAGAAAAAGTCTTCGGTCTCAATCGTTACAGGAGGTGACCTCCTATTATCTTGTGAAGTGGACAACGTGGTGAGTTTGATAAATCATGAGTCCGATTGGGTGGTTGACACCGGTGCCTTTCTCTCCGTGACATCCGAAAGGGGATTGTTCATTTCTTATACTCCATGAGACTTTGGAATAATAATGATTGGTAATGAAGGAACGTCCCAAGCTGTTGGTGGATGTAATGTGTTACTGGTCACTAATAATGAGATAAGATTGTTGTTAAAATATGTACTGTATGTCCCTGATATTCGGATGAATATAATTTCAGTTGATAAGTTGGACAATGAAGGTTACTACAATACCTTCTGTGAAGGAGAATGGAAGCTAACCAGAGGATCTTTGATTGTTTCCCGAGAACAGAAGATTGCTGGCCTATATGTGATGACGGCGCCTACTGTGGCTGGGGATGTGAATATCACGAGTAGTGATGAGTCATTGGATCTATGGCACCACAAATTGGGCCACATGAGTGACAAGGGATTATGTTACTTGGTTAAAAAAGGCCTCATTCCAGAAGTAAAGGTAGATGGACCAAGGACTTGTCCCAACTGTATAGCCAAAAAATAAAGAAGGGTCTCATTCCAAGGAAACTCATCCTCTGTGAAGACAGTATTACTTGACCTGATTCACACTGATGTGTGTGGACTATTCAAATAAAAATCATTTAGAGGGGCTCAGTACTTTGTGTCATTCATCGACAACTATTCAAGAAAATTGTGGGTTTACCCACTTAAGACGAAAGACCAAGTTCTCGGTACTTTTGAGTATTTTCATACTCTCATGGAACGACAGACAGGAAAGAACCCGAAGACTATCCAGAGTGATAATGGCGGTGAGTACATTGGAATATTTGATGTCTACTGTCGAAAGTTTGGCATATGGCATTAAAGGATGCTACCAAAAATGCCGCAATTGAATGAAGTGGTAGAGCGGATGAACCACACACTATTAGAAAGGGTTAGGTGTATACTTTTTGAGGTAAAGTTGTTTAGTTCCTTCTAAGCAGAAGTGTTGAAGATTGTGACCTATGTTATGAATAGGTCACCCAGTAGACCACTTAATGGTGATGTACAGAGAAGGTTTGGTCAGGAAAGGAGTCATCTTATGACCATCTGCTAGTATTTGGGTGTAAAATCTTTGTTCATGTCTCTAAGGATGAGATGACCGAACTTGAGCCAAAGACAAAGCAATGTGTCTTTATAGGCTACGAGAAAGATAAACTGGGGTACAGACTTTATGGCCTAATTGAGCGAAAGCTTGTTCAGTCGAGGGATGTTGCTTTTATTGAAGCTGAAACCATCAACTATATTGGTGAGATGGTCAACTCTGAAACTGGATGAATAGATAACATTATTGCTGATAGTGTTCATCCAGTACCTCCTCGGGATGAGGTCAACATCCCAGAAGTGGCCAAGGATAATAATGAAGCTGACGAGGCGTTTGATGAAAATGAGGAAGCTGACATTCCTTAACAAGCCGAGGAGCCTCAGGAGATACTTGTCCGATGGTCCATGAGAGCTAGGAGACCGTCCATCCGCCTATCACCCAGCAAATATGTTCTGTTCACTGACGCAGGTAAGCCTGAAGACTTTGATAAGGTTATATGGGACGAGAACAAAGAAAAATGGTTGGAAGTAGTGAAGGATGAGATAGCTTCACTATATAAAAATCATACTTTTGAATTGGCTGAGCTGCCTAAGGGAAAGAAAGCCTTAAAGAATAAGTGGATCTTCTGGTTGAAAACATCCGAGAACACCATACAGCCGAGGTACAAGGCACGGCTGGTGGTGAAAGGTTTTAATCAGCGCAAAGGCGTGGTGAAAATATCTTTCGTTCATGTTGTGCTTGGTTTAGCAACTGCTCTAGATTTGGAGGTAGATCAGCTGAATATCTGGACAGTATTCCTTCATAGTGATCTTGAGGAAGAGATTTACATGGAACATCTAAAGGGATTCGAGGTCAAGAGGAAGGAAGGATTGGTCTATCGTCTAAGGAAGAGCCTGTATGGACTAAAATAGGCACCAAGATAGTGGTATAAGAAATTTGAGTCTGTCATAGTCGGATAAGGATACCAAAGGACTGTTTCTGACCACTGTGTCCTTATGCAGAGATTTTTCGAGGATGATTTTATCATCCTTCTCCTTTATGTGGACAACATGCTAAATGTCAAACAAAATAGAGCAAGGATTCAGGAGCTGAAGAAGTAATTGGGATAGTCATTTACTATGAAAGAGCTTGGGCCGGTGAAGTAAATTCTGGAGATCAGAATATTTCGTGATCAGAAGAATAAGAAGCTCTAGCTGCCCCAAGAGAGCTACATTGAGAGAGTGCTCCAACAGTTCGACATGAAAAAATTTAGGCCAGTGAGCACTCCACTGGCCAACCACTTCAAGTTGAGTAGGAAGCAATATCCGTTCTCAAGACACAGAGAAAGCCTGCATAAGAGGTATACCTTGTTCATCAGCCATTGGTAGCTTGATATACGCGGCTATGTGCACAAGGTCGGATATTGGTCATGTGGTCAATACTGTTAGTAGATTACTTTCAAATCTAGGAAAGGAGTATTGGTCTGCAGTGAAGTGGATCCTGAGATATTTTTAGGGAACTTAAAAAATGTGTCTGCGGCTTGGAGAAGATAAGTTTCAATTGGTCAGCTACACAGATACAAATATGGTCGGGGACATTGATTCCTATAAATCAACATCTGAGTACTTAGTCAAGTTTGTAGAAGGGGCAGTCTCCTAGTATTCTAAATCACAAAAGTGCGTTACTCTTTTCACTACGGAGGCTGAGTACATTGTAGTGACCGAGGCCAGCAAAGAGTTATTATGGATGAAAAGGTTTATCCAAGAGTTGGGCTTAAGGCAGGAAAGGTATGTGGTATTTTGTGATAGCCAAAGTGCCATACATTTGTGTATGAACTCCTCATTCCACTCGAGATCGAAGCACATTGACGTTCGATATTATTGGGTGAGAGATGTTATTGATGAAGGGAGGCCATTAGTAGAGAAGGTCCGGTTGGATCAAAATGGGTTGAACATGATGAAGAAAGTTTTATCCAAGGGAAAGCTTGAAACTTACTGTGACATCGCTAGGCTGACTAATTTTGTTCCCACTCAATCGTGAGGAAACGTTTGTTGGGGTCACTTCATTGTGGGAAAAAAGTCACGAATTTTTTGCATGGATGTAATTCGCGAACTTATGAGCTTTCCATTCAAGGATTCTGGAAATGGACAGGGTCATCATTGTCTAAGAACTTATACAACATTGGTCTAAGAACTCTGTACATTATAAGGTCGAGGACTTTGTGAGCCGCCAAGGTTCGAGGACTTGCTTGAAGAAAGCGCACATGGATGCCAACTCAAAAGATTGTCTAAGCATGCACAATCTCTGCAAGCTACTTCTACAGAGCACTTGTAGAGCCGTTTTCTGCACGGCATAATCTTTTATAGGAGAATGCCGGTGTAGAGCTATTATAAGAGGTATGTGCATCAAATGGTTGTTTGTACGGGTGTCCTTCACGTTGGTTTGGCTGTTGCTTTTAACAGTTAATGTATATATTGTAGTGTGTGCAGAGAATGGTACATGCATGAGAGGTGTGTCTGAAATTCTAAATGTTGAAAGAGGAGAGAAAGAGTGGAAGAAAAGTGAGTGAAAAATCAAGTATGAGTTTTTGCATACTTATATTCTATTCTTCATTTTCATCTCTTGGGCTTGTGTAGTCGTATGGTTTATGTAACCATTTTTTACATAGTGGATTTATTGAGGATTAAGTATTTTGTGATTTTTTCCTTCGATTTGTGAAGTATTTTCTATGTAAAACTGTACATTCTTCCTCTGTCTCCTATTTTGTGTGTGTCTGAGTATTTGCTGTCCGACCGACCATTTATCTTAACAAGTTTGAAGTGTTCGTGTCTATCTGATCCTTTTCTGGACCTACAGAATTATGTGGATTACAACCATTTGGTCTTCGTTGGATGATATGAAACAAATTTCGTGGCCTTTGCGAGTTTCATGAACAATTATTGGACATAAAGATGATAAACAATAACAATGGGTGAAAAATATCAGTTTTTGAACCATCTTCGGGCTAATTATTTATACATTTAAGAAATCTATTCATGTCCTTTAAGATAGTATTTTTATACTACAAAATGCACAATTTAATATTACTTTAAAGATGCTCTGTCTTGATTTCTTAAAGTTGTAGATATTTGGTGGCAAAAGTAGTTCAAGAATACTAAAATTTGGTTTGCTAAGGAAGAACCTGATTCTAAACCATTATTGTGCGAATTGCCTATACATTTATTCAACACTTTCATATCTTTATTAATGTTCTTATACCACAAAATGCGTACTTTAATATTTCATCAACAAATCTCAGCTTTGGCTTCTTGAGGTTGTAGGAATCGTGTGTCAAAAGTTGTTGAGGATTACTGAAATTTGATTAAGTTATAGAGATTGTGGTCTCGGGCTAAGCCCAGGCAACTTGTGTATATGGTAAATAAATATATTTATAACTATAACATTATCATTCTTATTCTATGAAATATGTAGTTTGAAACTCTATTGCCGAAAATCGCATTTGATTACTTGAAGTAGTAAAAATCAAGGGGTGAAGATGTGATAATGATTATAAAAAAATTAAGTTTTAGCATACTTGCTAAATGTGTAGAGGACTTTGGGCTAATTTTTTATATGTTAAACTCATGTGTTTAGGCCTATTCAATTATCACCCTTACACTACGATATATATAGATAAATATTGCATTGATGAAATGAGATTTTCAATTACCCAAAATTATAGTAATTGATAGATGGATAAATAACATTGCCTGGGTAGAATCCAAACTTAATTTAAAAACTGCTTTCTTATTGAAGCTTTATTTCCACCTAAATAGAGTGTCAGATCGGATTAAAAACAGCAGTGGCATTTCATCAAACATTTGGTGGTAACATTATAGAGTGTATTTTACACACACACACATATATA
>JAODPA010128723.1:0-17122 GCA_025585075.1 Nepenthes mirabilis | reverse complement strand
CACAGAGTAGAATATAAAATTAATGCACATATTGATGATAAATAAAAACGTAAAAAACTCACTAGTTTTCTAGTAATATATTTCAAACTTCTCTAGTCAGTGAAAGCAAAAATATTATCAAAGTCAATTTATAATTCGAATGGTCTTACGCATCAAATAATAGTTGTCTTACTTTCAACTTGTAACCCCTATTAAAGAACTCATTGACTTTTCTAATAGTAGTAAAATATGTAATTTTTAGTCTTTTTACTGATCTTACTTCACCCACTTGTAAATCTCTAAATATTACTAAAATCTAAAATCTATGCTATCAATAGAATTTTTTGAGGCTTGCGCGTTTGAACAAGTGTTTGCAGATGATAGAAAGTTATTAAGATAAGAAAATATTGGCAACTAATTTAAAAGCAAATTAAAGGTTTTTCCTTTCGAATAATATCTTCTTCTTCAATAGCAATTTCTTCAAACGTGTTCTTTTAATTCATGAAGGCTAGGGTTAGAAGAAAAGAAGTTGACATAGTATGGGCCAAGAAAAAAAAAAAAAAAACAGCTCAAGAAAATGTGTCTATGCAAAAATTGGGAAACGGCAAATATGTACAAAACAAGGACAGGGCTTTTACCAAGTTGCACATGTGCATCCTCCCTCAGACACATATTAAGTGTCGAGATACTGGACGAAATGAACACATGCATTGGATGGGTGTTCTTTAAACTTTGAGATATCGGACAAAATATGCTCATGCATAGGATATGCATACATAGTTTTGAGGTTAATTTAATTCTTTATAATTATAACCGTCCAATAAATATAGGACGGTTGATATTAATATTTTTTTATAAATAAATAAAAACTTAATAGTATATTTTTTAAATAGTAAATAATATAATTGTTTAATCAATAGCGAATAATTGTAATTAGAAGGAATTGAATCAACATCTCTTTTAGAGAGTAAGCGAAAAAATGCACCCATGCATAGAATGGGCTTGCATCTTACGTGAGATGTCACACACATTGCATGTGCGTCCTTCATACATGAATGAGTGCGACCCATTTTCATATCACAAAATATATTAATCAAAAATATTTCTAACAGTCTCTTCATTTGATAATTCCAATAAAATTTTTTTTAATCCACTATTACAAGAAAGTAAATAATAAGTTCATACAATATCACTATAAAATTTGTGTACCAAAAAGTATGCTTCTAAGACTCAAAATAGAATGACACTAAAAGTAAAGGCCGTCTAAGAAGAGACTATATAATTTTTCTAATCAATTAAGGATAGTGTAATCATAGAAAATAGTATTGAATATATGAATGACAAATAAATAATCAATAAAACAAAACAAGTATAAGATATTTAACAATACTCATAAGATCATAAGAATTTTAATATCATGTATTTTAAAAATAATTAAACTCAATTGCTACCTCATATCCATACAACACACAAAATTACATCAATATATTCATGCAACAAACAAAATTCTCCCCATTTTTATCATGAATGCCTCAAAGAAGATCAATCCTTGCTAGAATTGTATCAGTCTTACATAGAATGCAACTAGCTAAAAATATGATTGAAACTCCCCCTAACATTAGTGTTCTTATCATCCTTGATAACACGAGTCTCTAGACGATCAACATGAGCATCAAGATAAGATCAATTCGTAGAGTTAAAGGTAAGCTAATCGAGCATCATAGAGAGCCTGCCCATAACTATGGAGGAAGTAGATGGAGTGAACAAAGGAGGTGCAAAAGGGCCGGGGGAAGACTTAGAGAGGGCATCACCTGGTATAGGCTCAGTCAAAGGATCCAATGATCCAGAGGATGACTAGTGTGAGATTGATTCTATTTGAATATAGTCTAATTTATAGGTTTTCTGAGAGGGATGCATGGATAATCTAGAAAATGAACCCCTAATCCCATGATTAAATTCTAAATTAAACAACCATGGAGAATGTTGTCATTCTTTTAATTTTCAAATGCCAAAATTATATGGGAACAAAGGTATGAGAGAAGATCAATGGGCAGACTTATAAGAAAAGCATAAATAATAAGTCTTATCTAAGGGAGAGATGTGTAATGTGTCACCAAAAAAAAAAATATTTTTTAGCATGATATGGCACACTACTGAAAAATAGAGAGAAAGATTTGTCTTTTTTTTATTTATTTTTATTTATTTTAAATATTTTATATGCCACTATATAGGAGTTTCATAAAAGTAGAAAGTAATATAGTCAGATAATGACATAGTTAGAAATGTTTAAGGATAGGTGGGGTATCGATAGTGTTAGCAATTATTTTTGGAGTAATCCTATCAGTCCCCTCTCAAATAAGTAGAGGAGTGGTATTCTTTGTTAATATTATAAGTATTGGCATAGAATTTTTGAACAAAAAAAAAATTAAAGGAAGCAATTATTTTTGTGAGAACCGCTCTTCAATGTTAATCAATAAAGATTGATGAAATGAAAGAGTCTAAAGATACATGATAAACATTTTTTTAGAGTGAGTTGCAGTGACTCATGATTTTTCTAACTCCCAAAGAAGAGTTCACAAAATAGTTAGACTCACTCATGGCCTAACACAAGGTCTCTTGTGAGGAATTCTTTTTTTTTTTTTTTTTCCGAAAAAGACATCTAAAAGGAACAAGAAAAGGATCAATTATAGTATGAATAGATCTCAACAATCATACAAGAGAGCATGAACCAAAGTCTAAGAAACTAAGACAAGGAATGATCTGAAAAGCCTAACAAAACTCACTAGAAAAGACTCTAAAATGCACAAGGAAGAGGCCCAAGAGATAGTATGTTCCAATTTGGACCATCACAGCTACACACTCCCTATAAGCACAAATCTACCCCAAAAACCTCCAAAAAAGAACAAATTCCATTAATATTTGACAACTAAAATGTGAAATTTTTCAAAAAGAAAGTAAAACCTAACACAAGTTAAGATAGCAAAACCTAACTATAAGGATCAAATTTTTATGACTATATTAATTACGTTAAAATTTCGAAAGCCAAAGGCTCATTTTGGGATGCAGCATTGGACAAATATTAAATTTATGGATCGAGTCAGCAATGGAGTTAACTCGGGATGATCCAATGACAGTTCAATTGCTAAAATTTCAATTGATTAGCAATCGAATTAAATTTGGTTGACAAGAAAATAACCAGGTAGTAGTAATATCACCCAGCAGCATATTTAATTAGTAAAATAGTAGCTTATATATTTTCTTTATGCATGGACAGAAGGGATAGCTAATCTATATTGTTAAATTAAGTAAAATAGCAACTCATATATTCATTTTTTTAGCCACGCGTAGAAGCAGCAATAAGAGGGATCAGCAAGGGGTAGCTATATACATTAAGACTTAATGAAAGATGAGGATAAACCTGGTAGCAATTCCAGCGAGCCACAATCTCCACGGCAGCAGCAGTTTAGCAGTCTATAAGGACCCATGAACTGGTCAAGAATCGGCCTTAAACCGGTTCTAAAGTTACACATAGAATCGGTTAAATTACCCCTACTGATACTAAAAATTATAAACTATAATAATAGGCTGAACCGGACCTCAAATGGGCTAAACCAGCAGCCAACCCAGCCCAAATAGTAAGTACTAATGTTGAACCCTTAACATGTTAACCGGCTGCCGAAGGAAACTTGAACCAGACCCTTGAACCGGTCCCCTAAACTGCAAAGTATCTTACTAAACTGCATTAGGATGATGCTGAACTTTAGCCTCTGAACTGGCCCTGAATCGAACCTCAAATTGTCTGAGTCGGTAGCCAAATTAGTCCAATAGTCATATGATAATGTTAAAGTATTAATCTGTAAATTTAAATTTAGATTGATCTTTGAATCGGGTCCCTAAACAGCAAAGTGTCTTGCTGAATTGCATTAGGATGATGCTGAAATTCAGCCTCTAAATTGGTCTTGAATCAAACCCCAAATTGGCTGAATTGGCAGCTAAAATTAGCCCAAATGTCATCTGATAATATTAAGATATTAACCTATAAAATTAAATGTAGATTGATCACTGAACTGAGCCTCCAAACAGTGACCAAATCTGCCAGAAGCATCCCTGCCAATGTTGATTTTGTAACCACTGTACTGGGTCCAAATCAGCACCTATATTAGTTGAATCGGTAGTTAAATAAACTAAGATGATGTTGGATTGTCAATCTGAAAAATTGGATATGAAATAACCATCAAATCAAGCCTCAAAACCATGATTGAACGGGTTCAAGTAAGCTGGAATATTCCAGCTCATAAATAGAATACAGAACCAGCTTGAACTGACCCCAAACCGACCCTGCATTATATATTGATATTAAAATTTTAATCGGTAGTACGTAAGCCAAGTTGCTAAACCAGATAATAAATTGGCAACCAATTAGACTAAAATATATCAAGTATTGAATATAATTTTCAGCATGTATTTGAAAATTCAGCATCTACAAGGCTTTGATGTTTTGTTATATTTGAATATTTATCTGCTAAGTTAAGCTATATTCATGAAAGCTTAATGAAAGATCTACAAAAATAATAAAAAGTTCAGTTATTTTCTTACATAATGAAGAAAATTAATAAGAATAAGTATAAAATTTTCATAAGAAGATTTGAAAAGGAATAAGAAACTGGGCTAATGATCTATTCTGTAATGTCTCATGTATTAATTCATCATTAGCTTTATTTTTTATTGTACTTATCTTTTACTAATTAACATAATAAAGGGACGTGAACCTTTTTTGTATCATTTTATGCATATATAATATTTTCACTATACACAGAACCCAAATCAAGAAAGATGCCAACTAAAATTATACAAAATTTTATGGAAGCAAGACTCAACTAGTGCTGATCAAAATAAAATTGCTATACATTTATATTAGGTACAATTTTTAAATTTTTATCCAAGTAGTTTACATTAGGTACATACATCCTAAGTTAACGATAATAAAATAATATTTTTAAAATATCTGTTATATCTTTTATCTTTCACTCCTGCTCGTCGTGTATGAACTCGCTTGGGCTATCTGAAGGGTTAGTAAAATAGTAATGGAGTGAGTTAAATGCTCAACAATGTACAATAATATATAACAAAGATCATACAACTTTCTTAATTAAAATATAATAACTTATATAGGAATCATTACAGATGATGAAAAGCATGTAATTATTTTCTGATATCTTACCTTGACTCTTTCTTATTCTTTTTTTCAAACCTTATTGATAATTTTTCTTTTCTTACCTTTTTATAAAGATTAGGGCAAGTAGGTCTTACCATCTAAATGAGTGGTTGATCGAAACCTGAATTGTATTCTATCCACACAATCTAATGTCGAAACTCGTATTGCCACCCAAGATAGGTGGATTGTGTTCTATTCACATAGTCTAAGGTCGGAGCTCGTGTTGCACCCTGAGAAAGATCGATTATATTCTGTCCACACAATCTAATGCTGAAGCTTGTATTTGCATCCCGAGATGAATGGTACATACCTTTATACTTGATAAATGGGGCTGAAATCGCCTCAGTGATACTAAACTAAATTATCAAATATCAATCTTTCACCATAATATACTAAGGCATACGAAAATATTCTATCTATTGATTTCTCCTTAGTCTAGTTGCTTACTTTTTCTTAATTTTCTCAACGCTAAAAGAAAATAATATTAATTCTTAATATATTGTAGAGTCTCCAATCATTTTTCCATAATCTGAATTTCTTCCATAAAAATTGGAATCATAAGCATAAACATAAAAAATTTCAGTAAGAATTGGTGCCTAGAATTTCCAGGTTACAATATAATTCAGATTTGGAAATTAACAAAACCTATTACAGTAATTTAATATCAGCAACTTGAGCAACACATATAAAAATCAGCGCATATGTTACAGCACTTTTAGTAAACAGCATACTCGCAAATCCGCAATATATCTTAATTCAGCAAAGCATAACTCAGATTTAATAAAGTATACTGCATAGGAAATCAGTAAAAATTGAAAATTAGTAGCACATGCTTCAGCTTGGGAACATTTGAAATATGATACAGCAAAATCAGTACTTCAAATTCCAGTAGCATCGTATTTTCAAAATATATTCAGTTCCAAAAATTAGTAAACTTAGTACAACAACAGGTAAGAAAATCAGCAAAGCATAGTTTCAGCTGGTTATAGTTTATGCAAAATTGAAGATTATGACAAAAAATATCCGAAACTTTAAGTATTAGAATAATAATACTTAAGGAATTAATAATAAGAAACACCAAATGAAGAAGGGATTCAAGTATACTTACCCCTGGTCACTTGTCTTGTTAGGTTCCGCCTCTTTTCTTTACTCACCTTTGACCACACAGTTTTTCTTCTTTTTTTCCCTATTATTTTTTCTTCTTCCCTTCCCTCGCGTAGCCTTATATAGAATTTAATCCTAAATTGAGCTGCTGCCAACGTGTTAGCTTAGGTGTCCCTTAGAGTATTCAGTCACTCATCTAATTTGGTTGAGTCATTTAAGCAAAGTTTTAGAATTCCAGGTGGCATGGCAATTTAAGTTCTAGGTGGCGTGATAATTGTAGAAGGAGCCAGTTTGCTAGCATTGACTGAAGGAGGTGTTGGGCTATAATTTACTTAGCAAATTTGGAAATCTCAGCCGTCGCCCAGTAATCATTATTGTTCACTAATTACAGCCAATAGATAAGAATTGCAGTCATAATAGATAAGATTTGTATGTTATAATATATTTTATATGTTACAAAAAATATATATATAAGTGGTTGTCGTGCCGGAGTGGCAAATACCAGAATGGATTACTTAGTCGGTTTCAATTTTAACGGTTGGAAAATAGCAATTGTCAGAATGGTTTACTTGGCTGGTTTGGATTTGCTGAAGTGGATTGTTTGTGAGTAATTACCAGAGTGGATATTTTTTGGAATGGACATCCTACTGGAGTGATCACTTAGTCGAGGAATAGCAATTGTCGGAATAGTTTACTTCTCCGGTTTGGATTACTTGGCTGGTTTGGATTTGCCGAAGTGGTTACTTTATCGGGGAATGGCTATTTTCCGGAATGGTGTGCTTGGCCGTTTTGGATTACTTGGCTGGTTTGGATTTGCCAAAGTGATCACTTGGTTGGGGAATGACTATTTGCCACAATGGTTTACCTGGCCGATTTGGATTACTTGGCTGGTTTTGATTACTTGTGTGCAATTGCCTGAGTGGGTATTTTGGGACTGTTAAAGTGGATCTTTTGGCCGATTTAAATTTCTGGTCTTTAAGTTCAGAGGATAATATTTTTTAGCATATATTAAGATATTATAGTAGAAAATCGTAAAATTGCCAAGCGTTGGGAGATGGCTTTAGTCCCCGTTTATTGGGATTATAAGTAGTACCACCCACCTTGGGGTGTAAAAGAAGGTTAGGTTTTAGATTGTGTGGAATAACACAATCTACCCACCTTGATGTGTAAAACGAGGTTAGACCTTAGATTGTGTAAAATAATACAATCCTTTTTTTGATTTATCTGCTCAATTAGTTAGTAAGGCTTACTGGCTCTGATTCCTAAAAAAATTTTTTAATGATAATCAGTATAAAGATAAAGTAAATGAAGATAAATGCATTAGGAAAAATATTTCTTCTATTGCATTTTTATATATTCTGATTCCTATTCCTTATGATGACATAATTTCAGTATAAATATGTATATCATTGTATATAATGTATATTATTGAGTATTTGGCTCACTCTCTTATTATTTTACTACCCTTTAGATGAACCATAGGAGTTGATGCCTAATGAGCAGGAATAATGATGAAAGTTTTAGTTTTAATTATACTTGTGTGATATTTTAGAAATATATAAATTATTGTACTTAGTCTTAGGATGTACATAGTAATTTTGTAAACTTTAATTTTATGACATGATATTTTGATGATCTTAGAATTGCTTCCGCAACTTATGGCAAGTAATGTATGTTTCCACTAGTTAAATAAAAATAAATTTTTTATTTTAGTAGGCATCTTTCTTTAATAGAATTGATATCGTATTCTTGTAATACGATATTGGAACCACTGATAGTATGGCGATTATATGGATCTTATGTATTATTATGTTTATATATCATATTAGATAATAATGATAACGATTAATAATAGAGATAAAAATGTGGGACGGCACAGGTGGTACCAGAGAAATCTTAAGGAGATGCCTAAGGATGATTGATCATGATGTAGAAGCTTAGGATTAGTTTAGATTAGTTAGTTAAAGTTATGCTTTTAACTTCTACTAATTCTTGGTTAAAACCTTAGATTGTACTTTATGTGAAAATACTAACCTGTCTATCGATATCTGATCAATAGGATTTTCCAATGGCAAGTCAAAGGAGGAATACTCGATCTGGCGCTGGTATTCAACCTAACAGAGAAGTAGAATATCTGAATCAGCTTGGAAGAATGGCTGATGTAATGTAATCTCTAGCATCACAAAATGTGGCACCAGCCCCGGCCTCAGTTGCAGCTCCAACAAATCTGGGTGTGTCAGCTTATGATTGATTTAATCATGAACGAGTACCTAAATTTATGGGAGAACCAGATCCAGCCAAAGAAGACATCTGGATTCGAAAACTCAAAAAGGTCTTTACGATCATTTGTTGTTCTGAAGAGGATAAAGTAACATTTGCTTCGTACAAATTGAAAGGAGAAGTTGAACCATTAGTGGGCCATGCAAAAGAGGGCCTTAAGGGTGCCTAAAGACGAGATCTCTTGGGAGATGTTTGAAAATGTGTTCATGGAAAAGTATTTTCCCACAAGCCTCTGGGAATAAAGAGACGAGGAATTTGCGAGGCTGAGACAAGGAAACTGCTCAGTAGTAGAGTATGGCGCAAAATTAATTGAATTGTCTTGTTATGCTCCCTATTTGAGATGTTTCAGCTCATGTATTATTTGACTCGAGATCTATGTATTTATTTGTCTCTCCTAAATTTGTATGCCATTTTAAATCATCCTAAAAATTCTTGATTTCTCTTTGGTTGTATCGACACCTACGGGCTTATCCATGATTATGGATATAATGTATCCGAGATGTGCGGTTCAGGTAAATGAGTTGTAATTATCGGTGAGCTTAATTTTGTTAGAGATGGATGATTTTGACATAATTTTGGGCATGGATTAGTTAACGAGTTACTATGCCAGTATTGACTTCTTCCCCAAATAAGTTCACTTTGTTATTTTAGGATGTAAGACATTTCACATTCAAGGAGTAAGGTGAAAAGAGTTACCTTGTTTAATATTAACATTTCATGCTCAACATTGGATTAAAATTGGATGTCAAGCATATATAGCCTATGTTAGTACAACTGGAAGTCACGGTGTTCCGACAAAAGATATACGGGTGGTATGCAAATTTAAAGACATCTTCCCAAAGGAATTACCTAGTTTTCTACCATAGATAAATTGAGTTTGAAATTAAGATTATGCTGGGATAAGGTCCCATTTTAAATACGTATAAAATGGTACCTGTAAAGCTAAAGGAGTTAAAGCAACAGCTACAAAAACTGCTGGAAAAGGGCTTTATTAGATCTAGTGTGTCTCCTTGGGGAACACTGATATTATTTATGAAAAAGAAAGACGGAACCTAAAGTCTATGAATTGATTATCGTGAGTTAAATAATATCACGATTAAAAGTAAATACTCATTGTCGCGAATTGATAATTTGTTTGATCAACTATAAGGAGCTCGAATATTCTCTAAGATTGATCTTAGTTCAGGGTATTACCAATTGATGATCAAATAGGAGGATGTGTTAAAGACTACTTTCCGAACAAGGTATGGCTATCATGAGTTTTTTTGTTATGCCATTCGAATTGACTAACGCTTTTGTAGTCTTTATGGATCTAATGAATTGGATATTTTGATCATATTTGAATAAATTTGTGATTGTGTTTATTGATGATATTTTAATATATTCCAAAAGTTATGAGCAGCATGAGACGTATCTGAGAATTGTGCTCCAGATTCTTTGGAAAAAGTTGTATGCAAAACTGAAAAAATGTGAGTTTTGACTTAAAGAGGTGACAATTTTGGGTCATGTTATTACCAAGGAAGGTATTTCGGTTGACCTAAAGAAGGTTGAAGCAGTTACCGGTTAGAACCAACCTACAACGATAACTGAAGTTTGAAGTTTCTTAGGCATGACAAGTTACTATCGTAAGTTTATAGAAAATTTCTCTAGAATTGTTATGCCTCTTATCTAGTTGACCAAAAAAAAAAAAAAAGCTAAGTTTGACTGGATGAAGAAATGTGAGCAGAGCTTCCAAGAACTAAATAATTGGCTAGCATTTGCTCCACCTTAGGCAATTCCGGACGGAACGGGTGGATTTATAGTTTATTGTGATGCTTCCAAGATTGGGTTAGGCTATGTTCTAATGTATCACAGAAAAGTTGTTACGTACGGGACCAGATAGTTGAAAGTTTATGAAAAGAACTATCCGTAGTATTTGGCTGTCGCAGTATTTGCATTAAAGATTTGGTGACATTATTTATATGAAAAAAAATTTCTGGTATATTCAAACCACAAGAGTCTTAAATATTTATTTTTCTAAAAAGATCGATTTTTTAAAAGATTATGACTGTGAAATTTAATACTAACCTTGAAAAGTTAACGTCATAGTAGATACCCTAAGTCGCCAAACGAGCTTCGTTGCGTAGTTAAAAATTAAAGAAATGGAAATGTTGGAGAGTATGAAATAATGTGACATCCAGCTATACATTAAGGGCAACCGGATGGTGATAGTATATCTCCAATTTCAACAGGAGATATAGAAGAAGATTAAGGAGGAATAGGTGAACGATCCATTTCTAATAAATATTATTAGATATTTAAAATGAGACTCCAGAGCTGATTTCAATATTCACACTGATGGAGTCCCGAGGTTCCTAGATAGATTATGTGTACCTGATAATAAAGAATTGAAGGAAGAGATTATGAAAGAAGCTTATTGCTTTAGATACACCATTTATCATGAAATCAACAATATGTACCAAAATTTGAGAAATATATTCTGGTGGAGAAACATGAGGACGGAAATTGTGGCATTTGTAAAAAGATGTCTCATCTGTCAATAATTAAAAGCCGAGCGGAAGAAGTCATCGAGTTTATTATAATCGCTACCCATTCCTAGTTGAAAATGGGAAGATATCATAATCGATTTCAAGATGGACTTGCCAAGGACCCCGAAGAATCATTATGCTATTTGGATCATTATTGATTGGCTGATGAAATCAGCCCATTTTCTTGGCAATTCGGATGACATACTCCCGAGATTAGTTAGCATAATTGTATATCAATGAAATGGTTAGACTTCATGGAGTGCCTGCGTCAATTGTGTCTGATCAGGATCCAAGATTTGTCTCACAATTTTGGAAGAGTTTACATCGAGAATTGGGTACAAATTTAAAATTCAGTACAGCCTATCATCTACAGAAAGCCGGACAATTTGAGTATACAATTCAAATTTTGAAGGATATGCTAAGAGCTATAGTGCTCGAAATGAAGGATAATTATGACAATCATTTGACTTTGGCAAAATTTGTGTATAACAACAATTTTCAAGCAAGCATTGGGATGGTACCGTTTGAATCTTTGTATGGAAGGAAATGTCGATCTCCAATTTATTGAGAGAAAATCGATGACCAATAGCTGCTTGGTCCAGAAGTTATCTGAGAAACCTCTGAGAAAATTTACACGATCCATGAGAAGTTAAAGGTAGGTCAAAATTAACAAAAGAGTTATGTGGATCGAAAGAGATTGGATCTATATTTTTTTCATGGGTGATTATGTTTTCTTGAAAGTATCACCAACAAAGTGGACAATCAGATTTGGATTAAAGGAAAAATTAAAAGTAAGGTTTATCACTCTCTTTGAAATCTTGGAGAAGGTTGGAGAAGTCGCTTACTAATTAGCTTTGGTGCCTAATTTATCAGAAGTGCACAATGTGTTTCATGTGTCGATACTTTGAAGATATATGCACGATCCAACCCATATCATTGATTATACTCCACTGACAATTGAAGAAAACTTGTCATATGTAGAAGAACCTATGCAAATCCTGGGATAAAGAGACCAAATGCTCTGTACCAAAACCATCCCCTTAGTCAAAGTCCTGTGGCATAATTCCTCTCATGAGGAAGTCATATGGGAATGGGAGGAGAAAATTGGCAATAAGTACCCTTATTTATTCTCCCGAGGTATGTAAATTTTTCAAATTTTGAAAACAAAATTTTTGTGAAAGTGGTAGAATTGTAAGGATCCAGTTTTCATGACCATATTAATTATGCTAAAAACTCCAAAGTCAAAGGCTCATTTTGGGATGCAGCATCAAATAAACATTAAATTTATGGATCCGGTCTGCAAAGGAGTTAACTCGAGATGATTTGATGAAGTTCGGTTGCTAAAATTTTAACTGATTAGCAATTGAATTAAATTCGATTGACAAGAAAACAATCGGGTAGTAATAATATCACCCGAGTAGCATGTTAAATTAGTAAAATAGCAGCTTATATATTTTCTTTAGGCATGGACAGTAGGGGAAGCTTATCTATATTATTAAATTAAGTAAAATAGCGACTCATATATTCTTCTTTTAAGCCATGGGAAGCAGCAGCAACAAGAGGGATCAGCAAGGGGCAGCTATATACATTAAGACTTAGTGAAAGATGAGGTTAAACCTCGCAGTAATTCCAACAAGCCACAATCTCCACGGCAACAATAGTTCAGCAGCATGCCTTATCAGGAAGTTAGCAACCAATCACATCACACCATTGGGAAACCTCTCAAGGAACCATATTAGCAAAATAAAATAGATGAATCAGCTTATTTAGCTGTGGTGCTGGCAGTGGCTCCCTTAAGATGGGATTATTCAGCATCAATTGTGTTAATTATTTAAGGGCATAAAAGGCAAAAGAAATAGAGGAGAAAGGAATGGCCAATTGAGAGAATTAAGGAGAAAAGTTAATGAAGAGAAAGCCGAAGATAGTAAAGAAAGAATGAGTCAGCAGAATATTTTAGCAAGTATACTTCTATACTTTTTTTTCAATTGTTGCTAATTTTGGTTACCTCTAGTAAAGTATTGTTGATTCGATATTATCATGTAGAACAAGAAATAAAATTTGGGAGAATGATGAATCGGACCCCTGAATCAGTTGCAGCATCAAATGTGGATGCTGAAATTTTCAGCTGCTGAACTCAGTCTTGAACCGGTCATGAATCAGCCAATTTGTTCATTATTTGAACTGGCCTAAACATCACAAGTTGATGTTAAACTCTTAATTGTAGAAGGGTCCCTTGAACCAGTCAAGAACCGGCCTTAAACCAGTCCCAAAGTTACCCACAGAATCAGTTAAATTTCCCCTACTGATGCTGAAAATTACAGTCTATAAAAACAGGCTAAATTGGACATCAAATGGACTGAACCGGCGGCCAACCCAGCCAAAATAGTAAGTACTAATGTTTTACCATCAACATGTGAACCGGATGCCAAAGGAAACCTAAACCGAACCCTTCAACTGGGCCCCTAAATAGTAAAGTATCTTGCTGAACTGCATCAAGATGATGCTAAAATTCAACCTCTGAACCAGCCCTAAACCGGATTCGAAATTGGCTGAGCCGGTAGGCAAATTAGTCCAAGAGTCATATAATAATGTTAAAGTATTAATCTGTAAACTTACATTTAGATTGATCCTTGACCCGGGCCCCTAAACAGTAAAGTGTCATGCTGAACCATATTAGGATGATACTGAAATTCAGCATTTGAACCAGCCATGAACCAAACCCCAAATTGGCTAAGCTGACAGCCAAAATTAGCCCAAGTGTCATATGATAATACTAAGATATTAACCTATAAAATTAAATGTAGATTGATCACTGAACCGGGCCTCGTACTAGTGACCAAATTTGTCGGAAGCATCCCTGCCGAAGCTGATTTTGTAACCACTGAACCGAGTTCAAACCAACATCTAGATTAGCTAAACGGCTAGTTAAATAAACCAAGATGATGTTAGAATATTAACTTGAAAAATTAGATCTAAAGTAACCATCAAACCAGGCCTTAAAACTATCATTGAACTGGCTTAGGTAAGTTGGAATATTCCAGCTCATAAATATAATAGTAGACCGTTTTGAAATGACCCCAAATCGACCCTGCATTATATATTGATATTAAATTTTTAATCTATAGTACATAAGCCAAATTGCTAAACCGGATAATAAATCAACAACCAATTAGACTAAAACACATCAAGTATTAAATATAATTTTCAGCTTGTATTTGAAAACTTAGCATCTACAAGGCTTTGATATTTTGTTATATTTGAATATTTATCTGTTAAGTTAAGCTATATTTATGAAAGCTTAATGGAAGCTCTGCCAAAACAATAAAAAGTTTAATTATTTTCTTCCAGAGCAAAGAAAATTAAGAAGAACAAGTGTGGAGTTTTTATAAGAAGTTTTAAAAAGAAATAAGAAATTGGACCAAGGATCTATTTAAAGGGTAATATTCCCTAACATACCTTAAGATATTGTAGTAGAAGATCGTAGAATTGCCAAGTATCGCAAGACGAATTTAGGCCCCGTCTACCAAGATTATACCTTGGGGTGTAAAGGGGGATTAGGCTTTAGATTGTGTGAAATAATACAATCCACCCACTTTGGGGTGTAAAACGAGGCTGGGCCTTAGATTGTGTTAAATAACACAATCTTTTTTTAGATTTTTTCACTCAATTAGTTGGTAAGATTTACAAACCTTGATTCCTTAAGAAAAAAAAATTCTAAATGAGAATTAGCATAATGATAAGGTAAAGGAAGATAAATGTATTAGGAAAAATGTTTCTTCTATTGCATTTCTATGTGTCCTGATACCTATTCCTTATAATGATGTAATTTTTTTTAAAAAAAATGCATAATCCTTGTATATAATATACTTTACTGAGTATTTGGCTCGTTCTTTTATTATTTCACTGCCCTTCAGATGAACCATAGGAGTTGATGTCTAATGAGCAAGAGTAAGGATTGAAGCTTTAGTTTTAATTAGACTTTAAAATGTTTTGGAAATATGTAAATTATTATACTCAGTTTGAGGATGTACATAGTAATGTTGTAAACTTCAATTTTATGGTATGATATTTTGATGATTTTAGAATTGCTTCCACAACTTATGGCAAATAATGTATGCTTCCGCCAATTAAATAATAATAAATTTTTGGTTTTAGTAGGTATTTTTTTTAACAAGACTGGTATCGTATTCTTGTAATACAATATTGGAGCCACTGATGATATGGTGATTATATTTATATATCATATTAGATAATGATGATAATGGTTAATAACAGATATAAGAATATGAGACGTTACACTAACATTAGAGTATGAAAAACTAATAAGAGAATGGAAAGAAAGAGAAGAAAATACCTTAAATCTTCCATAGAATATGTTTAAATATTTGAGAGATAGAAGTCTAAGAGCGAGAGGGGCGAGAAATTGTGAGAGATCTTGAGGAGAGAAATGTGAAAGGAACTATCTGCTCCAAATCACAAATATATTTTAACCTCCTTTTTAAATTGTGGAATAAATGAATATACAAATATATAATATACGAAAAATATATTCGAATCTAAATGAATCAATCGGTAAAAAGCATATAAAATATAAATTAATAAGTAACAACAATAAAGGCACAGTTTTTAAAGATGAAAGAAAACCTTGATAAGACTCTCCGAATTTCAACAGTTAAGAAAGATATGAATTAAAAAAGTTAACTTACAGACTAAGTGGTATAGACATGCTAACTTAACTAATTTACTCTCGTCTTATGACCTTATTAAGGAACTCCGAGAATTTTTTCGCAGCAATAGAATCGGAAGTCTTCCGGTCTATTTGTTAGTTTTTCTTCACCAGCCATTGAATCACTACACACCCACGTCACCCAATTTTCACGCCACCCATGTCACCCAAGGGTTAAAAGGCTGGGAAAAAATATAATCAGTGAGATGGTGGAGCGGAGAAAACTCAAAAATTTTAGCACACGAATCAAATGAGAGTTTCTCTATCACGCTCAAATTGGAAGCTTAAAAGAGAGTATTTTGCCTAGAGCAACGATGAGAGAAAATGCCAGACAAGTCATGAGCAAGGAAAAGGAGGCAACTATATATAAAGAAACCCAAAAATAGGGTTTAAAAATGTGAATGTTGTGGAAATGTGCTCTTCAACCCTCGAGCGCGGCTCAGGTGGTGGCAGGCATGCCTAGGGTTTCACTGGATACGCACCTCAAAACTCGAGCGTATATTGGGCGTGTCTCGAGCGTGGACATTCTGAAATTGGCACTTCGGGCTTGCATCGACCGCGAACTTTCTGAAATTGGTGCCTCAGGCCCAGAACGAGCCTAGGTCAAGCGTGAGACAGACGTGGATATTGCAAGAGTCATTGCGTATAAACAGCACATGACAAAATATTCAGATTTGCAAAGCGGTGTATAATGTATTAGGCACACAAGGTAAGAAGTTTAGTGCATGAGCACTAGAGAGGCACACCTCAGGCACATTTTTGCTTGAACAAACAAGGTTGAGCATAGGATAGGCCCGCATTAGGTACAAAGTGCACAATGAATCAGTGCATCAGGCATGTGAAGCTGTGTCATACCACGAACAAGCATAACATATGCGTGGATCAAACGGCGTTCGGAAAACCAGTCAAATCATTTTTAATAAAGAAAACAAACAAATGGGCACGAGTTTTAATGGTCTTTCTAAATTACACTAGACAAAGTAATGCTCAAGAAGTAGTACAAATACTAAAAGCCTTTATGAGAAACCCAAAATGAAGACTGTCTAAAGGTTTTGTATAAGATATCAGGCTATTGGTTTTTCATGGAAAGATTGTTTAAGTGTAATAGCATGAATTTCATCAAGTCTACAAATAAAATGATATTTCATATCAATGTATTTTGTCTAAGAATGTTAGACAGGATACTAAAGATGTTTATAATACTAGTATTGTCACAAAATATAATTATAGTGTCCTGATTAAAACTATAATTAATAAATATGTATTTTATCCAAAGAAGTTGGAAAACAT
>JAODPA010128712.1:0-17122 GCA_025585075.1 Nepenthes mirabilis | reverse complement strand
TCTTTCTCTTCTCTATCACTCTCATCTCTTAAAATCTAAATAAAAAATGATCAAAAATAGTCCAATATGACTTATATAATAAAGTGGCGCATGAGCACTCGTCGGGCGCATCGTGCACCGTGGCCAAACAGAGTGGCGCATGAGTGCCACTTGGATATGCGTTGAACGCTGAGTACACTGGAAAGCGTACTCGAGTATCCATTGGACATGCATTGAGTGCAAGTATATTAGAAAGCATGCTTAGGTTCCAGTCAAGTATTCATTAAGTACGACCTCCCTGCCCATCCCTTGCATATGCACGCGTCTGTGTTGGTTAAGCATCCATCGACTCACAGTAATTCGGTCAAAAATTAACTTTTGACTTAATTTTTTTTATCATTTGATATTAATTTTAATTAAATTTAATTATTTTGATTTAATTAATTATGATTAAGATAAAAATTTAAAGTCATTCTTAACAATATTTTTCCTGATTGTCTCTTAGGTTTTAAGTTAAGAGAATCTTTAAAATTACACTCCTCAACATTTTACTTGAACTCTTCTTGGTGCTAGAGGAGAGTGAAAACAGTTTGAGGGTTTGAGTTGATTTGTAATACATTTTCTTTAAACCCCAAGCTTCTTATATTTTTGACAGCTTTGCCCAGACCTAACATGTGATCTAACTTTTTAATGATGTTAGTGAAGGTGAGAAGTTAGGCTTTAGACTTATTTAAATCACTTTCAAGTAATTTCACCTTTTAAGGTCTCATTCATTTCACTTATTTTTATAACTCTGTGCGAACTCATCAAATTTAATGTATAGACTTTCCAAATCACTCTCCACCCCTCTCCATTTTTTGGTGATTATCTTGTTTGCCCTTTTAATTTCAGGCACCCATTAAATAGTTTATCATAAGATTCATGAAGCCCATTGTCCTCATTGTCTAATGCACCATGAAGATTATTAACACATTCAATATCCTTCATGGTTTCCTTCCAAGATTTGCTATCACTAAGAAGGAGAAATGTCAAGACCACACCGGTAATATGTTCATTAGCCAAGTATTTCACTCTCACTTTCATTAATATTTTCATCTACCGAGGAAGCAACTATGAGGATTTTACTCTCACTTTCATCACTTTGTTTGATTCGCCCTCCGACTCCGCCTCCACCTCCGCCACTTTCAAGGTGATGGACTTATTTTGAGTTGCTTGAGTAAGTTTAGTCCATATGGTTGAACCTCTTGGAAAGTCACTTCATTACTTATATCACAATATTATCCTTAGAATTCTGCTACTATAGTTAAAACTTAAGATAACAATGTGATTGAGGTAAGTATAGAATTTATTTAATGTTTTATTTTCTTTCATTTTATTCTATTCCAATTTTGAGGTTAATATTAGTAACTTTAATTTTTCCAATGTTTTGCCCACATGTGTGGTTTCAATGATTTCCCAAGTATCTTTGCCATACACACATAGCAATTCTTTTAAATTTTTTAGAAAAAAAATGACAATAAGAATACTTGGGTCAATTTACTATTCCACAGCAGTGGTTGTGTCCAAATTTTTCGCATACTTGATGAAATATGCTGGTTGATTGACTTAAAAAAGGCCATCATACTAAATTTTTAATATGAACTATCACTGTAAAAATAATAAAAAAATACAAAATATCGACTAATTTGAACTCATATAGACATATAGTAAGTAAAATAATCAAAATCAGACTATGATATCATGTGTGAATCGATAACTTAGACACACTTATATTTAGATAGGGGTAAATAGGTATATGTAAAATATATAGTTTTTTTTTAAAAAAAAAATCCAATGCATGTACAAAATTATAAAATTATATGAAGTAATCATGTCATAATAAAGTTACTTGCTCAAAATGGCAATCAAAGACATGTGAAAAAGTATTATTGTATATAATTTGTTAACAAGGTGAAAAATTAAAAATAAAATATTTAAGAGAAAAATCTTTTTGGTTGTTAATCATTAACTAAAAATCTGCAATATAAAAAAGATTAACTTATAAACTAGATTCTAGCCAACCATCTAATACTTGTCATTATTTAAAGAACTCATGTAATAATAACTAATACAAATTAGATGAACTATATTTTTCCTAGTAAAATTTTTTAAATTAATTTCTTACATACCCTAAAAAAATTCGATGTTATCATCATTAATAAAATTCTAAAACTAATTGGCTGGACATTTGGGTTTATTATTGTGGGTGAAGGAGTTTCAGATATATAAATGTCAACCAATTATGGAAAAAAATTTTTTTTAACTGTGTTTGGAGTTAGATTTTAACTGTTTTCTAAAATAACTTAGAGTGAACAATTTCGTTCTTAAAGTAATTGAATGCCTAAACATACAAAAATTTGCCAACTTTAGCAAATGTAAAATGCAGTCATAGTATAGAATCCACTCGACCCCCAATTTTGGAATAATCGGGCACTATTTTTTGGACATTATACTGCTAAGCGAGCGATAGTCTACCTTATATACTTTGTAAATATTCTTGGATTGTAAGATTATAGTAAAATTAAAATCAGGGTAAAATTAATTAACTTTGAATAATTGGGTCCTCAAAGTAAAGATCCAAAATTTTAAATATACATAATTTGTTATTATTAGTAGTTTTTTAATTTTTTCAGATAAAAAAATAAAGTCTAATTATTTTATTTAAAGATAATGTTAGCTTAAATTAAGGACTGAAGTAAAATTCATTTTTTAAGAAACCCTTCTTGAAGGAAAAATCAACCTTCCCGTTATCATATTGTCATCTTTAGAATCATTTGGTAATCAAAATAAATTAAATTTAAGAATAATGGGGCTCAAAGTAAAGATCCAATCTTGTCGTCATAGTGTTTTGATGTTTGGGGTGGTTCAAAGTTTTCTCTGAAATCGGTGTTGATTCTGCGAATAATTCGGCTAAAGATCGAATCAATCTTTTCTCCATTGTTGTTGTTTGAGGTCGTCTACCTTTTATTCTCACGCAGAGCTGCGTTGCGTTCGTTGGGGAAAATAGCAAAAGATTCTAGACGTTGGTGCACGCAGTGTTCCTTAATATTGCTCTCTCTAGCTCGCCCCTTGCTGTAGCAGTTCTACTTCGAAACCCTAATCAATTTTCCAATTCCCTTTTTTCCGGTATGTTCAATTTCTGAATTTCAATTTCCAGCTCTTAAGACTTTCAGTCGGCTCCTTCATAGTTGGCAAATGTACAAATGCTGTGAGGCTCACTATTGTTTCTCTCTGTCGCGAATCTCTGAATGGTAATCCTTTGTTTTTGTTTTTGTTTTTTTAATATTTGATTTAAGAGAGCTTGGATTGCTTTCGGCAAGGAACTTTCCACCTAAGGATGGTATTCCATGCCAGGCACTTTCCTCGTTAATTTTTTGCTTATGAAAGATTGAGAATTCTCTTCTTATATGGTTGTATTTTTTCCCCACGATCGGATATTCTTTTCTTATATGGATGTATTCTCAGTACTATTTCACCCTGTGCAATGGATTTCACAATTCAAAATCAAACTATAGGAAACCAAGCCTTTTCCATGCAATGAGTTTCAGATGGTGGGAAATTTGTAACTGTAACTTACTTACAGGAAACCTGAAACGGATAAAAGGTTGAGGTTAAGGATCTGATGTGTTGTTAACGTCTAAAGCATTACTTTTCTGCAGAATTGGACTATTCTTGGAGAGTTCTGGGTGTTGTCGGTTCGGTAATGTTCAGTGTTAGAAATTTGTTTCATTCACCCCATTTTGTGTTTAGTGCTGTAGTAGAGATGTCGCCCAATCAGTTTTATATGCACTTTTTTTTTTTCACTTTTTGTTGCTCCTGAAAAGCTGCTGAATATGCAGCTTCATTGCTTCGGTTGGTTAATGCCACTTTGTTGTGATTGTTGAATGCGAATTCTTTTGCAGTTTTGGCTAGAATTTCCTGCAGTATTTTTGTTTTCATAGCTTAGTAATTACCATGAATGACCAATTTCTCTGATGGTATTGTTATGCTAACATGTGCAAGCTCAATTTTGTCTGGTAGGGACTTGTCAGTGACTTGCTGTGAAGATTGTGCTTGTGTTCCTTGGCAGTCTCCCTAGCTTTTGTTGTTAATATGTATGGTCAAGGGAATTATGTGTCCCAATCTGGGCAAGGTCCACATAGACCAATGCCTTTATTACAGCAACCTCCTGCTGGCCACCCTCCCTCATCTCATTTCCATCAAGGACCTCCTCCTCCACCCCCTCCAATAATCCAACAACCTGGACCGCCCTATGTAGTTCCAGCAGGTGCTCCCGCTTTCCCACGTGTCCCTCATGTTCCACCACCAATTCCCCACCATGCTCAACCAGGTGTCATGTCAAATATTGGTCAATCTTTCTTACATCCACCCACAGCTGTGCATGGCAGCATCCCAATGACCGATGCCTACCCTGTGTCACAACAAAATTCCCTTTATCCTCCTCATTTTGGAACTCAAAATGTCCAATATTCTCTGAGACCAGCTCCCCTTCCATCTCTTGGTCCCTCCAGAGTTTTACCAAACCCTCCTTCCCAAGTACAGACATTGTATAGGCATCCAGTCCATCAGTTGTCTATTGGGACCCAGCAAGGCATTCAGCAAATGCTACCACCATCACCTCCTCCAACAAGTTCTAGTCTGTTGTCTGCTGCACCTTTTGAATCCATCTCACAACCAATGTTTGCGGAGTCTCAAATGCTTTCCTTGGCTCCCCCACCACCACCACTTCCACCCTCTTACCCACCATCGCCTCCACCACCTCCTCCATCCTCCTCCCCTCCTTCCTCTTTTGGCATACTTACCTCGGCACCCTTGAATGCTGCCACTGACCAGCCTCTTCATTCTGCTGCTGATCCTAATTCTAACCAGCCTCCTAGCTCTGAATCTACTGGTAATATTGATGTTGTGATGCAAGATGATGATTCTAAACATAAAGGCGGCAGATATCTCAAGGGTTTATCAGTGGAAGATGGTTTATTGTTGAGGCAAACTGTCCATTTGGATCTGCCTCCACCTCCACCTCCACCTCCACCTCCACCACCACCTAAGCCAACAGACGAACAAATAGTCCGTAACATTGAAATTCTGTGTCAGTTTATTGCTAAGAATGGTCTTGAATTTGAACATATGGCTTGTCAGAAGGAAGCTGGAAATCCAAAGTTCAACTTTTTGTTTGGTGGCGAAAAAGGAAGTGAAGCTGCGATTGCACATGAGTATTACCAATGGATGAAAAAGAACTGTGGTTTGCCATCTAATTTGCAGGAAGGATTAGCTAAAAGTACTTTGCTGCCAAACCTTGTCAGGGATCAGTCTTCAGGAGAGCTGAATACCTTAATGGCTGTAGGGGGAACTTATTCACCTGCTGACTCTGATATGGATATGGAAGGTTAGTGCTGATTCTGATGCTGATTTGGAATTCATGTATGAGAGAGATAAATGTCTGGATTCTGAATGCTTTTCATTACAGTGATTATTTAATTCTAGTTCTTGATATGGAACCTTTTATGCTGATTTGATGATGTTCTTTCTGACTATTGAACTGCGTAAGAATCAGAACCCCCCTCCCCCCGCCTAACTGGATAACTGAAATCTTTCATCAGATACTCAGACACTAAACCAAGGGTGGCCCTCACAAGTCAGTTCCGCACATCCAGTTTTCATTGTACATGAAAAGATAATAAAATGACATCAAAATGATGCAAAGCCTCTTCTACCAGGTCTCCTGTTTGGTACAAACATGCGTTCTTGCTGATGAAGTGAGACACCAAAGCATCTGTATAATGTTTTCTGTGAGTTTGTGCCTTCATTAGTAAGAGGTAGGATGAGAAAAGGATGCTGGTGCCATATCAGGGGAGCTGGATCATTTCATTAATGCCTATGAATGATATGTTTGATCTACTTGGTTTTCTTTTTTGGTTTATTTTTGTCCATGTTTTACAGTGCCCCTGGCAGTTTCTCATGTAGTGGTTCATAGTTTGCAATCTCTGTTGGCAGAGATGTGCCTACAGTGCAAAGCTTGTTATGCTCAAATATGAATGATAGCTTACACCGTTTGCTCTATTTTGCATCAGAAACAGGAACAGCCTTTTATGAGGCTTTCCACAGCAATCCCCCCCCCCCCCCCCCCCAGACAACAAAATAGATGGGATATGGCTTTAGTCACTTAACACTTGTTACACAAGGAATGCATCCTTGTGTTAGAACCTCAATACTTTTAATGCCGCCTTTCTTAGTGTAGTTGCACTATGAGAAATTAGATGAAGGAAATAATGAACCCCAATACTATGGCTAATTTAAAAATTTTTCCTTGTGTTAGAACTGTGGAGATGGTCTCTATATTAGACAAATACTTTTAAGTTCACTATATCCACTTTCTAAGTAAATTTCGTTTTCTCCGAATATCATCGGAGAAATCTGCAGAGTCCTCTATTCCATTTGTGTCCCACATCCTCCCTCAATAAGTGGTGGTTATACCGAGTGCATTTTCCACTTCCTACTGAATCTTTGATGAAGAAACGGTAAGAAGAACTTGTTAGACTTTTGAGACATTCTACAAATTCGTGCACTTGTGGGCATTAAAGGTGGTTTTGGTAGTCTTTTGTTTATGAAAAATAGATGTCACCATTCACCAATTTGAAGATATTTATTGGGGATGCTTAATGCAGGGTTGAATGATGTGATGATAGTTTCTGGCTGTGTTTGATTTGCTTGGGCAGTGCTGATTTTTTGAGAGTTTACGTATAAAGTTATAGAATTTTTTTGGCATGTAGTTCATGCAAAATACATGTCATATTGATGGGGGTCACGACCCTAATGTTTGCTTACTTAAAACTGTAGGTACTGCACTAATGCAGTGTAAGCTGGGACATCAACCTAGCATATTGGGCTTGTGTGTGCTCATGAGCAAGTTAGCGAGCGATACACGCATACAAACACATTTTGTTCATCAAACACTATGAAATAACATTGCTCAATTTCTTGAAGATTTAACACTCGATCGGAAGAGAGATGACTTTAAAGTCTTTTGTGCTTCAGTAGGAATATTTTGGAGTAAACATCATCATTCCCCAACATTTATGAGCTCCTAGCCTAAGATGCTAGCTTGAGTGGGTTTATAGAGCCTAATTTGTTGTTACGTGCAATTTGTACTTGTCATCCACTCTAATTTCCAGTTGTGCTTATGGTCATGTGAAATTGTTGAATTTAGTGTCAAACACCCTTTCACAAGATCAATGTCCAAGGTGGGACTGTGTTTTGGATTATGGACACCAAAAGAGTAGTTCCATTCAATTAATAACCTTCCTATCCCCCCTCCTATTAGCATATTAGCCCATCCTTTTTCCACAAAGATCATCTTTTTTGTAACACTTGAGTATTAATTTTGGATAAAAATATTCAATCAGAAGTAGTGCATGCTAATTATTGAGGTCGTTGTGTGGGCCAAACCCCCATTGTTAGCCCTTGTGGGATTGGAGTATGATGGGCGCAATACTGCGCATGTGCTCGCCTTGAACAGAATTGAGCACCTGATGTAAGCATGATGGGTACTTTGTGCACTTTGGACAGAGTTTGACACAAAATGCACACATGATAGGTATGCATGTTCAATCATAGGCAGTCAAGTGTTTGATCCACATGGGTGGGGCATATAGGGGTGCATGATGGGCTCATGACTAGACCATGTGTGCCATTCAATATATAAAAGTGACACCTACCTCTTTTCAGCTCTTTTTTTGTGCGATTTTGTAAAGGAAGAGAGAGAAAGAGTAGGAAAAAAGTGATAAAAGGGGAAGGAGGAAGAAAGAAAGGTGATATTTGAAGATAATAATTGATTTCTTGTGTAATTGGTTGAGGCAAGTGCAAGTCTCTTTGCTCTTCAATTTGTACAAAAATTCATATTTCTCCAGCATTTTTCGAAAATATTGAGATTATTGCTTCTATGCTCCATGCATGTGTTCATCTTATGTGTTTTGGCTTGCATGCATGACTATGTTATCCACATTATTTGGGATTTTGAAGGCTTATGCCTAAGTTTTTGAAATTTGCTTTTGAAATTCTGAAGTTAATGGAGAAACCTTTTTGCATGTGTATATTTTGCTCAAGTTTCATGACAAATTTCCACTACCAAGTTTATGCTAAATTTACAGTTTTCCAAAGTATAGAGAAATGTTCATTTTGTAGATATTTTCTTTGCTTCTAATAAACTATTGTAAGGAATTAGCTGTAATATAGTTCGCAAGATGTCCACTATATTTTGGTATGTGAAGGTAGCAACTCCTATCATGCACATGTTAGAAAAGTAGTGTTTGACCCCGTTTATATGGTATAGTATATACACAGCCCACTCATAATTTTAAATAGTGGTTTATAGCCCTATTTATATGACATAATATATAGACTGACATTCAATTCTTGGCCTTGCCAGTGAGAAATATCATTAGACCTTGGTTCTAAAGTTTTGCATCTTTGCATGAGCCATTTGTTGCCAATTTTTTATGCTTGTGGTGAATTATTCGTCCATATTTCGTATCTTGTTAAAATGTTTTGATGAGATTTTGGCTCACCCTTATTGTTCACCACGATCTAGATTAGTAAGCTTGGGATCACTTGACAGTAGAGTCCGACCAGTGGGTTCTTTGGAGGATTTTGTGGAGATTTAAATGTTTATGTTGATTTGGAATTTTATGTATGAATTTTGTATAAAAAGACATGGATGGACAAGGTTGGTTTTTCGGGGACTATTGTTGGCAACCTGTTTGAATATGTTAAGTTTAAACATGTGTTATATTTTTGTTAGGCAGACTTGTACGAGAAGTTGGTGGTGAAATGGATGAAATTTGACTGATCTTGGGACAAGTATTATAAATTATATTTTGGTGAGACTAATGGTTTTTGTGCATCATTATTACCCGGATTTATTTATTACATTTAAGTTAATGATCTGGGTTATGACATTTTTGGTGCATACAGAGCCTTTTTGTAGATTGGTGACCATGTGTTTGTGGAAATGATCCTGCAATATCCTATTAAGTATAAAATTTTTACATGTTCATGGAGTTTTCTTTAACGAACAAAATGTGTATGGGTTCTTGTGTTGACATATATGCTCTGTTTTAGAGTTCTGCACCAATCACAGCTGGAATTGTCCAGCTATTTTCCCCTAAGTTGGTAATCTTCACTAATATTACAATTAACTTGGTCTTTCTTTGTCAATATTTTATTATTTGAGTTGTGCTTGAAGGTACCCTCTTATTTCTTTTCAGTCATGCTGCAGGTGAACAGTATCCTATGGCTTAAGCAATTGTATTAGAATTTTGTAGAGGCTCACAAATTGATGTTGCATGCCAAGAAATTATTGATAATTCTATATTTTCCCATTCTTTCTTAAAGGAAGTTGTATGAGTTGTTCCTAAGTAGGCCAATTATTCACTTTTTAACTCTTTGTTCTTGCATTTATGGTTTTAGATGATGCCACTAAGTCTAACCAAGACCGGGGGTTTTACAACTTGGCTGAAGGTCATAAGCTGGATTTGGTTTCCACTAGGGATGAAGTTGAAATCCTCGAGCAAGACAATGCGTTGCAAGGTGTAAGTCATGACAGCCCAGAAATAAATTTTAGCTTACTTGCTGACTCAGATGCTAAAACTGGCACTAAGTCTGATAAGTCTGCTGGCGAAATTGTTAGTGATAGTCCATTCAGATTGATACAAAAGTATGCTTCGGACGACTCTTCAGAGGATGATGATGAGCCACATCTTGAAGAACTCAGGCCCACATCTGCCTTAAAACTAGCTCGTGCTTCATGTTCACTTGGTGACATGGCGCAAGACTTTACAGAATCTAAGAGTTCTTCAGCAGCCAAACTGGAACTTTCTGAGATTCGTACTGCATCAACTCAGGGCATGCTGTCTGAGGAGCCAGGTAATAATCCTCCAGCACTGCACAATGATGCCCAAGAAATAGTTGTTGAAGGTACCACGTCGGAAAAGGTTGATGAACTTGCTGAGGAAAACAAAACCGATGCATCTACTCAGAGTGCTTCTTTTGAAACATTCCACGAAAAAGATGCCTTAGGAAGTGCTGATTTTGATACTTTTTCTGGTAGCTTTAAGGATCAAAAGGATGTTGCCAAGAATACCTCCGCTTTGAAAGTTGATGAGTTTGGTAGGTTGGTTAGAGAAGGTGTTAGTGAAAGTGAATCTGACGATTCAGACTACATTGGGAGGCGTGGTAAAAGAGGTAGAAGTAGAAGTTATAGCCAATCACCACCAGATAAGAGGCGGAGAAATCGAGGGGGGAGAAAGGAGAAGCGAAGCCGCTCTCGGAGGTATTCATTGTGAATTATATATAATTTACTTCGAAGCTGATTGACTTACAATGATATTGTTTTGTGTATTTGGCTTTAGTTTCTGTCCATTTATTTGCGTTAATGCTATGGTTAGTATCAATATATGTACTTATGTTATATCTTTTATGCTTTTTTTTAGTTGGTCTCCAAAGAGAAGGAGAAGCAGGAGCAAATCTCCTCTCAAGCGTCCGGGTGATTTTGGCACTGACAGGCTAAGGCGAGGCAGAGCTCAGTTGCAAGAGTGCCTTGATTTCCTCAAGGGCAGGTGCTATCGTGGTCCATCTTGCCGTTATTTACATCATGGCTCGGATAAGTATGATGGAGCTAGACACCCTAGGACTAAACAATTGCATTTAGATAATCCACAAAGTTCAAGGAACTCTGATGTTGCTGCGGAGCATAAGGATGTCCTTTCAAGGAAACCTCTTAGGCACGATGAAGTCAAGAGCAGTAACAAGTTGCCAAGCCAGGGCAGGTGTGATGGCAGCAGCTTTGGCTCAGAAAATGCTACTGCTGTTGAGGAAATAAAAGCAGAATATGTGAAGCATCCTGATGGTAAGGCAGTTATTACTGATGGGGTTAAGTGCGAAATTTCAAGAGAGACAAATTCTTCTGGTACACCTGTAGTCTATGAAGTGTCCCAAGAACCCACTTCTCATCTTCTTGATAATGAGAAATATCCATTGCCTTCTGTTGCTTCTGCAGATTTGTCACATCATATATCCCATCTATCTCCTCACCCATCTTTACAAGGTGCAAATGCACCTGATGCCCCACAATCCCTGAGAAATCACAGTAAAATTGCTTCAACTGTGAGCAACTTCCCTGTTCAATCTGTACCTATGGAGAGTGTTCCTTCTTACCATTCTCCATTACTGAACCAAAACTTTCCTTATCCAGTGCCACAAAACCCATCATGGTCTGCCGCGCCACTTCCACAAGCACGTCCACCCTATATTGCAGATCCTACCATTTCTGGTGCACCCTTGCTATTTCAGCAGAGTAATCTGCCTATGAGGAATGACTTTCCAATGCAGACTTCCTTGAGGACTAATCTTAATGAGCCGCCTAGTCATTCTCAGCTTGTTGGGTTGCAGCATCAAACTTACCCATCCATACAGGACCCAAAGCAGCCTCCTTTGCATGTGGAAGATTTTAGAAGCAAGCCTTTGCTCGCAGGTGGTGTGGTAAGTCAACCTTTTGGAAGCCCTATTGGTATGACTGAGAATCAATATGCACATTTACCTTCCCAAGGCCTTGTTACTTCAGGTTCTTTGGATTCTGAAAACTTGCTCCATCTACCACCGGGTGAGCTATCTCAATCAACTTTTCCGAATCATCTGCATTTGCAACCACATCACCCTTTATATGGAGCTCAGCAAACTTCTGCCGATCGCATTTCTTCACATGTAGCAGGGCCTTTGTCATCATCTAGATTTCCATCTGATCTCCTTGATAGGAACCATCCTCCTCGCTTCCCAGATATCGGAGGATCAAAAATATCTGCTCATTATAATCCATATGCATCTACTTTTGATCAGCCTCTGAGCTCCAAATTCAGTTCCAGTGCTTATAGGCTAGAAAGGGAGACAGCATATGGCAGTAAATATGATAGCCCTTTCAGTTTGGGCAATGTTTCACGGGAGGGCCAAAATGCAGGTACTCTTGGGATGAGGCAGATGAATTCATCACCAAATTCTTCCAGGACTGTGGGGCAGGCTTTGCCTAAATCAGGTGAACACCAATATGACCCACTCTTTGACAGCATTGAACCTTCTTCAGAATTATCCAAAACACTAGCTGGCAAGCAGGACGTAGAAGAAAAAAACGAGGAGGATGAAGCTGCAGCTGTGTCTTTGGAAAATAAGTATTATGATGAGACTGCTGATGCTGCAGTTGTTGTGGAGAATGGTAGCCCTTGCAATCCTAATGATCAAGCAGAGACAACTGCTGGTGGGATTAAGATTGATCAAGGTAAGAGAAAAGTTGAGAGCAAGAAAAGCAAGGATTCCAGATCAATGAAACTGTTCCAGGCTGAACTTGCAAATTTTGTGAAGGAGGTCCTTAAGCCATCATGGCGTCAGGGAAATATGAGCAAGGAGGCATTCAAGACCATTGTTAAGAAAACTGTTGATAAGGTATCTGCAACTATGAAAAGCCATCGAATACCCAAGTCCAAGGCGAAGATAGATCAATATATTGATTCATCGCACAGGAAACTTACTCAGCTAGTTGAGGTAATATCTCTCTTAACCCAACTTGTGTTTCAGGCAACTAAGTGGGCCTAAATATTAGGAGTATTAGATTTTTGCCTTCCTTGGACAAGCATGTGAATGATCATGTGTTCTCTGAATAAATCAATGTTTTTTGATGCCATATCAAGATAATGGTTTTTAGTAGTAATGTCATTCACTCTGGAGGATTAGCTTCATGAATCATGATCCTTTTTCACTCAAATGGTTACTATTGGCAAACAGGTCATAATTAGATATTGTGAGCTTCTTCAATATTTACTATTTGAAAGAGGCTACAGTGGCTGGACTTTTTCTCCTCTTGTTATTTCTCTGCTCTCCCCTCCACAAAGAAACCCCAAGGGAAAACTGGGGAAGAAAACCAAAAGAAAAAGGAGAAACAATATTTCCTTTCATTGTCTGTTGAACCATTTATTCATTCTATAATTTCTCTTGATTTTTTTTTGTCTGCAAAAGCATAGTATAAAGACTGCTGACAGAGGATAAATTTATTTATGTTCCAGTGGGATACTATCAGAATTTGAGCGGCCATTTTGTACTTGTCCATTGTTTTTGACTTAAAATTATCTTGTGTTAATTATGATACATACCCAGTTAATTGTAGTGGGGTTTGTTTACTTAAAATTGCTTGTAGCAAGATGCATGGTTGGTGCTGTACTCAAGTAGTAAATGTGCCACAAATTCCTGAACTTTCTCAATCCTGTCACTGTCCCCAGATTTTCACGGTACGTCCCCATAAAAGCAGAGATCAGATTTTTAGGCAGTGCAAAAGATTGGGAGTTCTCTTTAGGTTTATTTTTTCTGTTACTTGAGGATAAACAGAAATTTTGGATTTGATCATATTATTCAGCTCCTTTCAACAAGTGCTTTTTTTTTTTTTTTTTTGTTCGGGGTTTTCCATGCTTTTTTTTGTGGGTATGTAGGTTGGCAGTTGTTTATTGCAATTTTTGCTCCAATCTGGCTCTGACACACGTGATTAACTAGGTATATTAGCTTATGAATGTGTATATGACTCTGTTCTACGGACTGATCACAGGCATTTGACACCACTGACTGTGCTTTTCTTTTACTAGCATTATAGATTTTCCATTCCCTGCTCTCATTTACACGCATGCGGGTTCCTGCATAGTGTCACTGGTGACATTGTTTCTGCAAATTGTTTTGCAGGGCTATGTTAACAAGTATGCAAAAGCATAGGAGTCGATGTCAGCTTCTATTGAGAGTGAGACAGAAGATTGTTATTAGATCTGTATGACCTATTTCATCATATTCACTCAATGGAGCTGTCGAACTGATTTCCCGTATTTAAGCATTTTGTTGGGGAGAATATTTCAGGCTCTCTGACAAACTGTCATGTTATTTTCTGTGGTCTTTGGTGTTTGTTCCTGCTGGTAGATCTGGTTAGACTCTTGAATTTAATCTCATAATGGAAGATTGAACCCAAATGCTATGAAATATGTATGTGGCATGATTCAATGGGTTTGTTAACTCATTTATGATTTTTTCATGTAGCTGTTGTTTTAATGATATCTTATTGTTGTCAGCATTTTAGATATCTGATTCCTTTTTAAGAGGGAGATCCACTGCATAAGGCTCTCACATTGTGAGGATTTGAGAGGTTAGATGTAAATGGTCCTCCCTTTAAAGAAGACTCAGATATCTAAAATGCTTGTTACAGTGAAACTGGGTGAATCATGCCAATCTGAACCTTGGGTTCAATCTTCCATTATAAAGCTAAATTCAAGAGCCAGGCAGGAACCGACTTCAGAGGTAAAAGAAAGTGCCAATTTGTGGGAAAGCCCAGAAAGTCTGATTCTTCTGTGCCCCATAAATAATAGAGAATAGTATCTTTTGTGCATCAAACATTCAGATTGTGGCTGCGGTTGAAAAGGAAATCGAAAAGAAGGTTGATTTTATAGAGAAGAGAATCTCTCTAGAATCTCATCCTTGCTCCCTTCCTGATCTGCTCTGGCCTACCCTTGCCTCCTGGCCGAGAGGTCTTTTTTTTCATCCTGCCCTTCAGCCCCTTCTCTCAAGTGCTGTTATGGTCCTTCTAATAAGGAGGTTTTCATATCCACTTAACAGTTAGGATTAGAAATTAAGGAGATAAATAGTATTAATTGTAAGAAATAGATGACAACATCAGTGGGCTATGTCCTGAAGAAAACAATGGCTTTCCCAGTGGTGAATATGAATGCGAAGTACCATAAAGTCTCAGATATGACCAACATAGCTAAAGGTTTTCCAAGAAGGCCAGCGGAGTTTTGCAGGGAAGCTTCTACAATGGAGGCCAGAGACGTGCCTCTGCGGAAGGAATAACACAAAAAATTTGCCATTTGGGTTAACTTCTACAATGCGCCTTTGGAATTCTAGACTTCTAGAGGAAACCAATTCCGACTGATTCCCAAACTAATTCTAGACTTCTACAATGTGCCATTTGGGTTTGCTCGGGTTTGTATCGAAGCGAAAATTCACGCTGATATAACTGATTCTTTTGATCAGGCAGTCGAAGTGGGGCCATCTTCATGGAAGGAATCGACACAGAAAGGAAAAATATCTTGCTTTCTTGTTCTGTTTCCATTATACTAAACTCAGAGCAGATCAAATTTTATAGGCTCTCTGCTCAGTCCTCGGACACTATCATTTCTCAGAGTTCAAACAACTGTCACATCTTTGGCTTTTTCAGGAGTTGCAGTCCCCTCGCGGAATTCTCCGGTGTTGGTCGGTGTAGCCACCGACGTAGCTTCTCACCTCCGATTTCCAGCTGCTGGCATAGATTCCCGGCACAAGAGCTGTTAAAGTCATTATGTTTCCTAATAACTATGATTGGAAGTTTAATGGGTGAATAAATGGCTATTTAATTTTTATTATTTATTTATCTAATTTCTAATTTTAGTCGTTGGATGGTAGATTTGAGAGTCTTTCCGCGGAAAGGATCATATCAACGCTCTCCGACACTGAGTTCTCTCTATGAGAATAGAATAATGATTCTTGGGTATGATAAATTTAGAAAGCTTCAACGATTGCATTATCCTCTCCTATCTTAGTTTTGCAACTACTAAATTTAGAAATTTTTTAGGAAACTTTTGATTATCCCGAGGAAAACCAAATCTTATTCAAATAAAAAAAAAAATCAGGATCATACTAAATGATGACCTAAGTAAAAAATTTCCATTACCCAGAATAAAATTCCTTAGTCGTATTTGATATGATGGGCTGCACTTCCAATAAATTTCTGTTTAGTTACTATTAACATATACTTACACATTGTGCTTGTTCTTATTATTTATGTGATGAAATTTCTAATTTTAAGCAATCTGGCAATAAAATCACGATGAGATCATACTAGAAAATTATAGTTGCTCGCAAGCTTAAATTGACAATATTCTCTATGTAAGGATCACTCAGATTAAATATTAGTTATCTGATTAAATTGGTGCCTATTGTTACCTTCTATTCAACATGGCCATTGAGCTCATTTCCCATATATGAATGACACAATGCATTATTATAAAGTTCTATTATTGAAGTGCTACGTGGTAAGAAATGATTTTTCGGATCTTAGACAATTTTTTGAGTTGGGTTATTTCTGCATTATGTTTTGGAGATTTATTTTTATCATAAAAATACTTATGTAATTATCTTATGTAATTAATTATCTTGATTTGTTTAAACCCAAATGTGTTTGTTTTTTAATGGATGCAACCCTAACCATTCTTCTTTTTGAAGTCATTGATTCAATGCAAAATTAATTTTGTCTTGGTAACGCATAGCATGTGTCCAAGGGACACTTTGACAGAAGACAGTACAGGCAGGCAAGGTTGCACGAGGGGCAGCACTCTGAGTGGAAGTCTAACGTTTTAAGAGCAAAGTGATAACAATATTAGTTTTTGAGTCCTTCTTTCTCTTCTGGTCAATCTATAGTTTCACTTTGTTTTGATGAAATGTGAGGGAAGAATTGAAGTGGTGCATGACAATGGCAACTGAGGGGGTGCCTAAGAAGGCGCATGTACATAAAAAGTAGTAAGAGGCACGCTTGAAAGATACTTGATGGAACGCTTCTGCACCGATAATGCAGGGTGAGCATATGAAAAATTTGCTAGAGGCATTCGAATGCTACAATCACGGGTATAAAAATTCTATATGATTTTCAGATTAAAAGTTGGAGCATTTCAGTACAATGAGAATTGCGTGAAAAAAGAAGAGAACAATTAAAAAAGAGAATGGAAAGTTTTTTGACATTCGGTTGAGAACTAATTCAAATTCTATTTTTTATCAAATTTGAGTATGTTGTTCTAGCAATAACTATAGGATGTATTATCGACTGGTTACTTATTTTCTCATTGTGTTTTTATATTGTGGTTTGATAGATATGGGGGTTGGATTTAACTAATTATTCGTATGGTTCTCGAAAGGATTTGTAACCATATATTTTATAGTAGATTTGTTCAAAATTTATTGTATAATTCTTTGGTTGAGAAGATCTTTTCATATTAAATATTAT
>JAODPA010128701.1:0-17122 GCA_025585075.1 Nepenthes mirabilis | reverse complement strand
TATATATGTATGTATGCTAAAATGTGTAGTTATATCTGTATGTATGAGAATAGAGATGGTAAAGAGTATAGAAGATATTTATGGCTGTGTATGTTGGCATGCTTGAAATAATATTGATCGGTTACGTGATGATTTCTGTATCTCATTGATGAAACCCGATAAATGATTCTTCGCGTTAATTTTAGTGGTATGCGTATATTTTATTGGCACTCTATGGATAAGTAAAGGAGAGTGTGAAGATTCTATGATAATCGGGCATATGGGAGTCTGTAGGACCGTAGAGTAGTCTATACTTTTTCAATACTGATTCCATTCCGGAGGATTGAGGTCCTTGATATTGAGAAGGGGTGCTTATAATCTAGTGACCATCGTAGAGAATGATATCTGGGATATCATTGACGAGGGGTATCGGAGATGGTATTAGTATGCTACGGGTACAACCTCTAGGAGGATTGTAGGGGTAGTGGGGATACCATGGATACCAGGTAACCTCGTGGTACTCACCCAATCGTTGGGGACGTAAATATGCTGCATTTGGTTCACTATGGTAGAATAAGGTCCAGGAAGATTTTTATTATCTCGTACGGTGGTGACCTTAAATTGAATTGATATTCAGATTCTTATTATCTCGTACAGTTAGTCGAGAGATATGCTTACAACCTAGAGATATGCTTAAAAAAATATAATAATGAATATCTTGAAATTTAAAATTAAAATATATTAAAAAATTTTTATAATAGACAAAGTAGCTGATAAGTAAGAAAGTCGAAAGTATAGAAATAAGAGAAAACCCACCAATTTTCTCTAAAGAAGGTGCCCAATTCAATCGAAGAGAAGCGAGTTCAGTGCATTACCTTATCCTTGTGCTATTTATATTTCAAATAATCAGACCCCATTTGATATGGAGTCTTTTTTCAGACTTTATACACCCAGAAAATTAAGTCCAGTCTCCTATTTTCTCTTTACTTATTTAAACAATGAAAATAAGGCAGTAATATTTAGACCCTTGTACAAACACCTTCTAATACATGCTATATATTCACGCCAAGATGATAGGGGAACATATAAGTGACCATCGTATCATTCCGGGTGACAAATAATATCATTTTTAACCTTTACAAATCCTAGTGTGTTAATACTAACTTAGACATTAAAATGAAGCATGGTAGAATACCACATGCTTAATGACTAATGTCTTTTTGGTTATAGGTATGCATATTTTATGTTTAGCATAAAAGTTGTAATTTAATGTGCCAGAATAGCTTTAGGGGTTGGTAGATAGAGAAAATTTAAATTTCAATCTTGGTTTTGACTTTTGATGGAACCTTAAAATTGATTTCAGATGCGTCCTGAATCCGAGTCTTAGATGGATATAAGTTCAGCTACTTCTTGGGATTGTGTTGATGTAGGGTCCGATCTTCGTCCTATGTGTATTGGATCCTGCGTACCATAATAGACGACATAAAATCAGAGAAAAACGGCAGAATTCGTTCTTTGATTTATTATCTGAGGTTCAAATCAGTAATCTACCTTCTAAGAAGAAGAATGTAAAAACAGAGTATGCTGGAATGAATGTTGGGAAAGGGATTTACGAGTCTGAATCGGAGGTGTACTTGTCATGAGTGGTTTAGGTCATAGTGTACTCGTGGGGAGTGACTTTTCTGATCACTGAATTCGTTGGGAACCAGCAGTGGAGAGAGAAATAGTGATAGAGTGTTTGAGAGACGGAATGCTTATGTGAGTTTGAGTATGCTAGAGAATGTGCTTTTGGAGTGCGTCCGGAGGGCTTTTTATAGTCGTCGGGTCTCGTCCCTTCCTTAGGTAGCGAGGCGAGCTGCCAGCCGTCTGAGGGGATTCTTTCCATTTCTCGTGAGGATATAGGCACAATTCAGGGTTGTAACAGTCGGGGAGGAGGATTTCTTCCCCCGCGGAGATGTCGCACACTGTGAATGCTGAAACTGTCGTTGTAAGTTGCGTGTTGATTTGAGGGCTTTTCTTCTGTGATGTGCACTGATTTGGGACTTCCGTTATAGAGGTGGTTGCTATGTGGAGAGATCTTCAGCTTCGCGGCTAATTAGGACAGATAACCGTTGTGTGCAGGAAAATGCTCATGGGCCGATTTTGTTTTGGATTGCATCTGTTCTGGGCCGCATCTGGATACTTGAGAAATTTCTCCGGTCAACAGGAGCATTGACCGTCATTTGGGCCAGTGGGCTGTGATGCTTCTAGGCCGTTGTTTCTTTGGGCCGGCTCACTTCAACCGTCCTCATCATTGGCCCCCCATATCAGTGGTTTAAATTTTTGGCCTCTAGCATGTTCCTGATAGGACGCGACTAGTTGTATTGTCTTCTCAGGTCCGACCCAGATTTCCCTTTTCACTATTTTCCCGTGACCCCTTATTTTTCAATTTTCTATAAATTCACCAGGTTTGTGGTCCTTTGGTGTTTAACGTCCTCCCCGCTTCTTTGCGTGCTATAAATCAGAAGTTTTGACGTTTCTCAGCATTGTCTCCCTCATTATGGGAGCTTGACATCACTAGGGAGCTTGCTGCTCTGGTTGCTGGCTCGAAGCTTAGGCCGTTTGTGTTCTCTAGTGTTGTTGTTTTGAGTCATGGTGTTTGAGTTCTTTGGTTGCTCCTTTTCGTGCAAGAGGCCACTTTGGTCACCTCTTTTCGTGTGTGTGGTTGCCGACAAGATTTGAACCCACATTCGAATCTTGGTACTTCAATTGAGAGCTTGGAGAAGGGCCTTCAGGATGGGCTGCTTATGTATTACTCTCTTTCCCTCTCCCCGTCACAACTGTTTCGTTGTACAATTGCCTTTGATGGTTGTTTATGTGGACAATTTCTCCGTTGCTTCCTTGTCTTTCGTTGCCGTATATATCTTGTTATTTCTATTGTTGTCACTATTATTATTTTGTACTTCGGAAAGGCCGAGGAGTTGTGAGTTTGGGTCGGGCAACTTGGCATATGGAAAGGCCATAGTTTTGGGGTCAAGATGGCTTGGTTGATGAAAGCGGGGAGAAAGTTGACTACCTGTGTTGACCAGACCGCTATGATTCGGAGAGTGGGGCAAAGCTGAAAAGTTAGTTGACTGGCCTCATGGGCCAAACTGCCGGGATCTGGAGGGAAAGCGGGGTTGGAATAACCATTGACCAGCTTCGTTGACCAAACTACTGGTATCCAGAGAGAAAGAAAAGCCGGAATGGCAGTTGACTAGTTTCGTTGACCAAATCGCTAAAGTCTGTTGGGAAAGCGGAGCCGGAATGACCATCGACTGGCATCGTTGACCAAACCGCTAGAGTCCAGAGAGAAAGTGGAGCCGAAATGACCATTGACTGGCGCCGTTGACCAAAACACTTGAATTTAGAGAATGGGACGGAGCCGAAATGGTAGTTGACCGGATTCATTGACCGACTAGAATATGGTGAATAAAGGGAGTGGTTTTGATGCATTATTTTATTCTGCAGCTGGCTGGGCACTTGATGGGTTGTTGAGTTGCTTGGGGACTTGTGCTTCTCTGTGCGACCCATTATTTTTTGCCAGGTGTTGTTGCAGCGGGTGGCCATAATCCCGACAATAAATGTGACGAGAGATTTGACTTGACCATGCTGTCTTTGGATTCAACAAGTGTCTAGTATAATTGTTGTGCCTTTTCAAGGCGCTGCTTTGTTTTGGTGGCAAAAAACTTTATAAAAACGAAGGGATAGTTCAAATCTTCTTCCTACTTTTTCTTTCGCATCACTTCTAATCCCGTTCGACTGCCCCTTGGTTTGCTCACTTCCATGGCTCTCATTGTAAGCACAATTTGCTCTGTTCTTGGTTCCGGCAATGTTAGAATCCTTTACGTGTAGTACAACATCTCGAGTTCCATTGTGTTTGTTGTTCTTGGGAAGCTCAATAGGGCTTACTCCCTATCAGAGGGATGCATTGCTGTTTACGAGGCTCACTTGCGGAGTGAGCTTTGTCTTCCTATTCCTGAAGAGTTGCTCCGCATTTTCCAGGCCCTTGGCATTCCCATCGCGAAGCTTCACGTGAATGCCGTGCGTTACTTATGCTAGCTCTGTCTTTTCTTCCGCTACCATTCGTGGATGATGATTGTGGAGGCAGTGAGGGTCATATTCCGGTTAACTTAGAGTGGAGACTGGATCTCGCTCTCTTCTAGGGAGTTGCGCATTGACAATGTTATCTACGAGTCTGTGAAGAATTAGAAGGACCGGTTCTTCTATATAAGGGTTTTTGACGGTTCTTCTATATAAGGGTTTTTGACGAATAGCTCTTGCCTAAGGATTGGGGCAATGTGCCTGAGGTCCTCACTAGGCGGCTCTCCCGAGAGGAGGTGGCGGTTGTCGAGCCTCTTTTGAAATTGGTGTGGGAGCACCCAGATAAGTTCAGGAGGGACCACTTGGTGTTCCATGAGGAGGTCAGTTGGACTCGTTGGGGTCCACCTTTGCCGGTCCAGAAGTCAAAGGCTCCACCGCTAGCGCCATCACAGCCCAAGAGGAAAGTTGGGGCTCTTGTTATTGGGGGCCCTCCGGGTAGCCCTTCTAGGAAGCGGGTTGCACCCGCTTCGCCTTCTTCCTCGTCCTCCATTGCCATTGATTTTCACATGGCTGGGTGCCTGGCTGGTGTTGGTGAGCGGTCCTTGGTGGAGACTTCCATCAATCTTTCGGATTTGGGCATTACGGGAGTCATCGCCAGAGGGCCTACTGTTGAGCCACCGGCGTTGGGTGTATCTGTGGCGCCATCCATGCTGGTGGAGGTAGACTTGGTAGGGCCCGTAGATGGAAAGCTGGTGGAGCCAGTCATTGAGAAACCGACGGAGCTAATTTTCGGAGAGCATACGGGATTAGTGGCAGCGCTATCGACGGAGCCGGTGGATGCTGTGACATCAGTCTCTCTGCTGCATTGCTCCTTGTGGCGACAGGCATTTTGGAAGCCGCTTTAGTGGATGTCCCTGTTGAGGGAGCTAGTATGGCTGAGGAAATGGCGGTTACTACGGAGTTGGTCCTGGAGGCTACTATGCTTAGCCTTCCAGCTAGACCATCAGAAGATCGCCCACATCAGAACCCTGAGTTGTAGGATCCGGCGGGAAAGAAGAAGTGCAAGTTACTCACGGTACCCCTTCAATGGAAACTTCCCTTTTCCTTTCCATTCTGCCGACGTGGTATGACTTTTCTTCTCCTTTTGTTTTTTGGAATTGCAGGACCAAAGGATAGTTGGTGCGGTGATGAAGGGTCTGTGTCAGCGGGTAGAGATGATCGATGAACGGGAGGAGGAAATTTTTCAGCTAAGAGAGCTCCTGAGCCAATCGAGCATTGCTACCGCTCAGACTCAGCAGGATCAAGAGGAGAATGCTGCTCTCAAGTCGGAGCTATCTGAGTTGAAAGAGAGGTTGAGGAGGCTAGAGGCTCGAGCCATCAAAGTTGAGAAGCTGGTCGGTGAATTTTGAACGAAGAACGCCATGCTTGAAGACGAGATATCCATTCGCCCGCATCCAGAAGAGGTGAGTTAAGTGTTGAAAGCCAGACTTTGGGAAGGTATTCACCTCTACAAACGGTTTGTCTCCGTGGTGGTTTTTGATTTTCTAGTGGGAGTCCTAGACCCTAGGAATTGCGGGGCTCATGGGCGTGACGACCTAATCGACTTCTTCCAAGGTGGAGGGGAGCCTTCCTGGCGCCCTCCTAGAAGCCTAGTGCCTTAGTCAGAATTTTTATATTTTTTTCCTCCTCCCCTGTACTAGTTGTTTGTACAACAAATATGTATTAATGAAAAGAAATTCATTTTATAAATGTGCTGATTTCTCTACCTTTGTTCAGTTTTGTATTTTTCACGCTGGTCAACCGGCTTGATATGCCTAATTTTGGATCTGGGACCCATGTTGTGTGTGGCGGTGCCGGTTGTGACTTTGTTTTGACCATCACAGACCAATGGCGTGTGACTTAATGACGCGATGTGATGTCTGTTATTATGTGCTGTAGGCGAGTTTAATCGGGTAAAGACACGTGTCGCCTCACACAGAAGTAATGCGACCTTCCGAACTCTATAGCAACGTCATTTTTTTGGGAGATTTGCCTATTTAAGTATAGAGTCTCCTTCAATTCGATTCACTACCTTCCCTCACAGCTCCTATGCTTTCATTATGGCTAACAAAGATATAACCGGTCTTCCAACTTTACTTGGTTTGGGGAGGGAGGCATCCTCTCCTTCTATGCCAGAATCCTCCTCTAAAGAGGGGAGTAGCGACAGGAGGACGCGGACTGAGAGCAGCGCCGAGGACTCCGCTAATGCGGTTGCCATTGAGGAATGGAACCACCCAGGCATTCCGTGACTTGATCCCCAGGGTGTCTTGAGGGCAGCTCCATTCCCTGGGTCTGTTGGTCCCTCTCATCAGGTATGTTTGTTTCGTTACGTAACTGTATGGATGACAGTTTGCAGTTCCCCTTTGTTGACTTCTTTTTCACTTGCTAGCCTACAAGGAGGCCACACGGGTTGGACGAGTTTTTGTCTTCACAGGAAGATGAGATTGCCCGAATGATGTAAGCTTAGGCCGATCTCATGGTGGAGGAGATGGAGCGTCACGTTAATGCTACGGTTGGAGACGTGTTGCAGAGTCAAACGGGAGCCCACTATCTTGACTAGGCCCTATTGGAGTCTGACGCCAGGTTGCAAGAAGTCTCTGGTGCACACACACGGGCCATGAAGAGGATCACAGCACTCGAAGGCGAGCTGGGGATAATGCTTTACCTTAAGAGGTGGCTCCTGCTCTGGAGGAGCAGTTCTAGGTGGGAACTCACTTTAGTAGACCCCCATTTTCCTGTCAGCTTCTTGGACTCGAGGAATGTCGATGCTTCTCATCGATCGAAGTTAATCGGAGAGCATGGCTGGAGGCCTGTATCCCCCAAGAGATGCTCCATCTTTGGGTAGTCATCAAGATGAGTCGTAGGTGTAGATAATTCTTTGTACACACGGGGCCTTTGAATGTCCTCAATCCTCCATCTTTGGGTAGTCATCAAAATGAGTCGTAGGTGTAGGTAATTCCTTCTACACATGGGGCCTTTGAATGTCCTCAAAAGTACATTAGTGTCATTTTTTGCCGCTCAAGGTGTTTTATATTTTTATGAGTACAAGCATATTCTTTTTCAGTCTGATAATGCTTTTGTTTCGGATGACAGCACCTAAATTATAATTCTGGGTCTCCTGCCTACTGTTGGAGCGTGCTGTGTTCTTTTACATCTTGCCCCGATTTACTGACCATTGCAGACTTATTGTGCTACCTCCTGTGGGAGGAGGTTGTCGCACATGTGCCGTGAAAGCACCATAAGGTTTTTTGTTTGATCGTGAACGGGCCGCTTGGAATGGGACCAAGGTTTCATTCGACCTCTAACAGGTCGCTCGGTATGGACCGAGGTTTAATCTGACCGCTTATGGGCCGCTTGGTATGGGACCAAGGTTTAATTTGATCGCTTACGGGCCGTTTGGTATGAGACCAAGGTTTAATTCGATCGTTTACGAGCCATTTGGTATGAGATTAACGTTTAATCCGACCGCTTACGGGCCGCTTGGTATGGGACCAAAGTTTAATTCGATCGCTTACAATTCACTTAGTATGGGACTAAGGTTTAATTCACCACTTGCGGGCCGTTTGCTATGGGACCAATGTTTAATTCAACCACTTACGGGCTGCTTGCTATGGGATCAATATTTAAGTCAACCGCTTACGAGACACCTGGTATGGGACTACGGTTTAATCGCAGGCAGGCAAAAGTCCACTTAATTTAGGGACAGTCTAGGTCGTTTGTTTCCATGCAACCTTATGCAAGCATTCATATGAGTAACCAAAAAGAATAGCAACGTAGCAACATGCAGAAAGAAGAATTATTTTTATTAATAATTGTATGATATTACATGCAAACTTTTAGAACACACGCATGACCTACATGGACATGGTGCGTAACCTATTGGAAGTAACATTTTAGATGGATGGCAATCCATATCCGGGAAACCAGCTTGCCGTTCTGGGTTCGAAGCTTCTACGCTCCGTTTCGTAGAACGGCTGAGACGAGGAACGAGTCTTCATAATTCGGGAAAAGTTTTGTTCCTGTTGGCTGTCTTGCCCGTGACTTCTATGCTCTGCAAGATTAGGTCTTTCATTTCGAACTACCACACTTTTACCTTTTTGTTATAATAGCGAGTAATCCGCTGTTGGTAGGCAGCTGTGTGCATTCTGGCCGCATCCTGCGTTTTCTCCAATAGGTCTAAGTGTTCCCTGAGTCATTGGGAGTTGCCGTGTGGATTGAACCCGGAGACTCGAGAGCTCGATCTCAATCGAGATCACAGCCTCAGTTTCGTAGCACAAACTGAAAGGCATCTCGCGCGTTGGCTCCTTTGGAGTTGTCCTGTATGACTACAATACAAAGGGTAGTTCGTCCACCGAGGAACCCCCTACGTCTTCCAACTTGGTCATCAATATGTATAATAGTGTCCAGTTGGTGACCTCTACCTATCCATTCACCTACGAGTACGCTACCGAAGTATGGACCAATCTAACGTCCAAACTGATGCAATACTTGGTGAAGTGCTTACCGGTGAATTAGGTTCCGTTATTGGTCACGATGACCTCGGGAATCCCAAACCAGCAGATTATGTTCTACCGGACGAACTCTATGGCATTTCGCTCAATGGGGTTGTGATGGAACAAGTCCTAATTCCCATGGGACCCTCTGCCAGACAAAAATAGAACAGAATCATAAATTATATCCCTAAATTCTACAAAAATTTCGGCATAGTTCTATCTAAAATTGGATGAAAATCCAAATATACAACCTGCTTATTTACATCAATACAGAGCATATCCGAACCTCAAATTCTTGTCCATAATACAAAAGTAGGATCAGTACAACCACACAATTATCCACAATATCACGGTTTTCCTATAACATGCATTCATAGGATCGCAAGTGCCATCCATGGCTTTAATTTAATAACCCCGTCAACTATAACAGAATTCAAATAAGAGATGTCATCTATTATCTGTACAGAAAATCAGAAAACATATAGTAGAAGCAATTATGTAAACCTGCAGAAGCATATTGTCTATTTCATCACATGCATCGCATACATTTCATATACAAAAGCCATATATACAGAATCCATATTCAAAATCTAGTATTTACATTTAACTATTTCTTCTCAAAGTCTCCAAATTTCTTCAGATCTCCAAAAGTCTTCAGGCTAAACTTTAAATTACTCTCTCTCTTGTGGTTCCAACTCTACGATCTCATCTGGAGGGGAAAACAATAAACAGTGAGTTGAAGCTCAACAATGAACCAAATTATGCAGAACGTAATGCATTTATATAGAACATATATTCGGTAAGGCAGAATACCATGATAATATCAGAAAAACGGAGCATTCAACAAGTTTTAATAAATCATAATTCATACTTTCCTATAAAACATAACTATACTAGAACAGAAATTGTGATAATCAAAAGAACAGAAGCATTAACGGAAAATAGGAAGGATGCATAGTTCTATTTGAACACATGCAGAAATCTATGAGGCGGTTCCAAAGTTCATTTCTTCTTAGAAAGTCTATGTTTGATATTCTAAGGACCCATCTAGTATACTCTACTAGTCGATGGGCGAATAATCGAGGACAGATTGCATTCAATCTACACAATCAAAGGCCGATAGTTCGATATTTCGATAGTTCGATGGTTCCGATAGTCCGATAGTTATCCTCGATTACCATAACCATAATATTCTAAGGTATGCCGGATAACCTCATCTAACTGTGTGACAGTTCTAGGTCCAATTTCGTTAATGATTACTTAATTCAATGCATTTATTCAAAGTTCCATAACCAAAGTTCATCATACTCCAAAGCCAAGTTCGATTTTCATTCAGGTACTCTTTCAGGCAATTTTAGAGGTTTCCATAGTTTGATAAAGTAGTTTCATAGTTCGATAAAGCAATTTCATGCAGAGTTTTCAAATACAAATCGTTCGATAAATGTTACCGGATGATAATTTACATTTAAATTATCAAAATTCCAAGTTTTCAATAAAATTTTCCAAATTTTCGTTCTAGGATTCCAGGCAAAATTCTTGAATAGTAATTGGACCCCAAATATTTAAATACATATACAAAGTCATGCATTTAAATACATATTCATGAAATCGATAAAATTCCCCAAATTTACATTTAAATATTTATTCATGAAATCGATACTATAATTCCAAATACATATACAAAGTCATGCATTTAAACCAAAAACCCCCAATTTTCAAGTTAGGGTTTACGAAATACGGTCCGGACACGAAATGGAGGCAAAACGTGAGTTAAATCATAAAATCGGAGTCATCGGTCACAGTATATTCACGTTAACATGAACTTTAGTCCAAAAATCATGAGATTCACGCATTATTCATGTTAAACATTACATAACAAGATTTTCGGTACATAAATGATAACATGGTGATATTAAAATGCTGTGAAAATGATATATAATGTCCAATGTACACTTGTTTGAGCTCGATCTACTGTTATTTTTGCCCGGATTGGAGCGGAATGTACAAATTTCTCCTATTCTCTTCCCTTTTCCTCTTCTCTCCCGCGACCCTCTCTCTTTGGACGCTAGAAATGTTGAAGAAATTGCGCGCTGGGTTTTTATGTCCAGTCGGGCGCTTGAGCGGTACTCGAGCACTCCCTCTTGGACACGACAGCGCCTCGGGCACTGCATTCGCAAATGTGCGCCCAGACAGCGCTTGAGCGGTCCTCGGGTGCACTTCTCGTAACCTCCCTCGCTCCCGCCTCGCCTCGGGCGAGCTTCTAGAGCCATATTCATAAAATGGCTCCTGATAGGCGCTCGAGCGCTGCTTGGATGCTCATCAGGCGCTCAATAGGCATACATCAAGCCTGCAGCACGAAAACATTACGTTTTTGCCATCGAGGACCCGTTTCGACACTTCTAATCCAATTCCTCACATCCTTAGACCTTAATTTTGATTATATAACTTTAATAGGCCATGATTATTATAATTTAAAGCCCAAAATCTTATTTACGAATTAACATTTCTCGGTTTATAATTACGGTTCCGGATTTACCAATTTTGGATCTTTGGGCTTTTCGATCCGATTTCTCCCATACCCCTTGACTTTAATTCACCTATTTTAAGTTAATTACTTATTTTTTATCATATTTTGGAAATCGGTACCCCCACGGAGCCCATCTTTCTCCTAATTATCATGTTTTGAAAGTTCGGGTCATTACAGAGGTGGCTTCGACCGACTTTGTGAAGTAATCGATACTCATAACGATGAACTTTCTTTGAACGGATGCGATGAGAAACATGTCGAGAATGTCGAGCCCCCATTGCACAAATGGCCAGGGTGCCTGAAGTTCTCTCAGCTCCATGGGCCGTTGATGGTGAAGTTGCCATGAACTTGGTAATTCTCGTACCTCTTCACAAAATCCATAGCGTTATTCTTCATAGTTGGCTAGTAGTCTTCTTGGCGCATCACTTTGAAGTCTAAGTTCTTTACGCTGATGTGCGACCCACAGATTTCGAGGTAGATTTCACCTAATGCGTAATCGACCTCCTTTGGAGTAAGGCATCGGAGGTATGGGGTCGAATACCCATGGCGGTATAGCTTTCCATCAATAATAGTATGCTAACCGGCTGTCTTCTTTATACTCTTAGCCTCATCCGAAGATCCTGGCAGAGATTCATTTGTGAGGTACCTCCAATAGGGTGACATTCAGTTTTTACCGTCAGATATTTGCATCGCTTCTTGCTCATCTATATTGGGAGTGTTCAAGATCTCTCACATGTCCCTTAAATACTGTTTCGGATTTTTAGCCGCCACTGTCCTTGCAAGTTGGCCAGCTTTTCAATTTTCATCCCTCGAGATGTGCACCGAGCTTGTCGAACCTTTGGATCTCACTCCTTACTTTACCAAGGTATCTGGCTAGTAGAGGGTTGGACACCTCAAACCTTCCATGAATTTAGTTGATGACTAACTCTGAATCGCTATAGACGGTCAAGTGTCTAATTGAGCACTTCTTAGTGAGTCGCAGTCCCGTGAGTAGGGTTTCGTATTCGGTAACATTATTGGTGGTTGGGAAACCAAGTTTCAGGGAATATTTCATTTCGAACCCATCAAGGGTCCTTAGGATCACTCTAGCCCTACTGCCCGAATTTGTCGACGAGCCGTCCATGTGGAGGACCCAATCTGCTGCTTCAGCGTGGCGATTGGCATCGTGGGTGCAGTCTATGTTAGGAATTGGGGTCGTGATTTTGACGATAAAGTCGGCCAGTGCCTGCTCTTTAATCGCTGACATGGGCCTGAATTCAATGTTGAACTCTTCCAATTCGATAGCCTATTTAACCAGCCGCCCCAAAATATCAGGCTTCCCTTTTAAAGGTTAGTCGGTTAGGATAATTATCCGGTGAGTTTGGAAGTAGGGCCTCAATTTTCTAGCCTAGAAGAGAAGCCCCAACGCAATCTTCTCAGCATGGGGGTAGTGTGTTTCGGTGCCGGTCAACATTTTGCTCACATTGTAAACCGCTCGTTGCGTGTCAAACTCCTGACATATCAAGACGGAGCTCAACGCTGCCTTTGAAATTGCAAAGTACAGGTACAGCTCCTCACCCTCTCTTGGTGACGTCAGGAGAGGTGGGCTGGCTAGGTACTTTTTTAGTTCATTGTAGGTGGCCTAACATTCTACTGTCCATTGGAATCCGTTTGCCTTCATCTCCCTCAGAGTTTTGAAGAAGGAAAGGTATTTGTCACCAGACTTGAACAGAAAATGGGAGAGCGCTGCTAGTCTCCCGATCAGCCTCTAGACATCTTTAACATTCCATGGTGGGGTCATGTCCATGCAGGCTTTGATCTTTTTCGGATTTTCCTTAATTTCCTATTAAGAGACAATAAAATCCAAAAACTTCTTAGAAGATACCCTGAAGACACACGTAGAGGGGTTCATCTTTATTTAGTGTGTCTGGAGTACCTTAAAGGTTTCAGCTAGATCGCGAATATAATCATCGGTGGTCTTACTCTTGACGAGCATATCATCTATATACACCTTCATATTTCGACCGATTTGTTTCTGTAACATTTTATTCATGAGTCTTTAGTAAGTGGCACATCCGTTTTTCAAACCGAAAGGCATGAACTTGTAGCAATAGGTCCCCTTGTCAGTAATAAAAGAGGTGTGTTCTTCATCTTTCAGGTTCATTCAGATCTGATTGTAGCCTGAGTAGGCGTCCATGAAACTCAATAGTTCATGCCCAGAAGTGCAGTCCATCAGCAGGTCGATTTTGGATAACGAGAAGCTATCCTACGGGTAGGCCATATTGACATCGGTGAAGTCAACGTACATCCGTCACTTCCCATTACTCTTCTTGACAAGAACCATGTTAGAGAGCCAGTCCAGGTAGTAGACTTTTCTTATAAATTCGGCATTCAATAGCTTTTTTACTTCCTTCCGGAAGGATAACAACTTTTCAATGGAGTGGTTCCTCCACTTCTTCCTAGTGGGCGTACGGCCAGGATCGATACCTAACTTGTAAACCATTACTTCGAATGGGATCTCAGGCATATCAGCCGGTGTCCACGCGAAAACATCTGCATTATGTCTTAAGAAGCTCATTAGTTGGTCGCACAGGGGTCTTGCGAGTGAGTCCCCTATCTGTATGCAGAAGTCTGAATTATCCGGATCTAGACGTATAAGTCGATGGCTTCGTCGAACTGCGCCTGCTGCAGGGTCATTTTATCTCAATGGTCCAAGTCATTTGCTGGTTAGCCAATGCCGTTTGGGGTAGCTTGGGACAGGTAACACGTTCGATCAGTCATTTGATCGCCAAACACTTCACCAATTCCACATACTATGGGGAATTTTATTTTTAGATGGGGTATCGACGTTATGGCCCCAAATGCCGCGAGGCATGGTCGGTGAAGTATGGCATTGTACAGGGAAGACAAGTCGACAACTAGGAATGTGAGCATGCAACGCACCATTCTAGGGTATGTGCCTAAGGTGACCTTTAGTTGGATTGTCTTTTGGATGGTCACTGGTTCATTATTCAATCCATACAGTGGCTATTCAGCCGATTTTAGTTGACTCTTTTTAAATCCCAATTTGAAATAAGTATCGAGGTAAAACAAATCACAAGAACTTCTATTATCAATAAAGACTCATTTTAGTTTGTAGTCTAAAATACCATCTAAAATGAGTGTAGATACAACTAGGGGATCCGTATGGGGGAGATTACATGTGTCATATCATCGTTACTAAAACTAATTATATCATCCCCCACTCTCCGCTTCTTGTGCCCAGTTTGCTTCTCCTGTCGATCTGCTTGGTGAGCCTTGAGTGGCTTGGTGGTCACCATGTTAATCACCTCGACTGCAACCCAATTTCTCAGCTGCTGTTGCTTAGGCCTATCCTTGCCTGAGGGACCGAAATTTTGTCCTAAGTTCCTTAGGAACTTGGTGAGGTGGCCCCAACGGATCAGCTCATCGATCTCTCTTTGTAGGGTTTGACAATCTTTTGTGCTGTGACCTGGAGATCGATAAAAGTCACAATACTTCATTGGATCTCTTTCCTCTGGGTTCTTCATAGGCTTTGGCCACTTAATGAACTTTTCATTCCGAATTTGCATGAGGACATTTGCCCATGAGTCGTTCAATGTTGATGGGCCTGAACTCCCTTCGCACAGGCACCTTAGTTTTGGGCTGCCTCCTTCGGAGGTTGTCGTGGCCCCCATTCTTCCTTTTTCCTTCCGTCAATAAAAAGTGAGGTTGATCAGCCCGTTCTGGGTGCTTTGCCTCATTGGATTCCTCTACTGCTATGTAAGCTCAGGTAATAGACTCTACCTCTTAAAACGTTTGTGGATCTTTGTGGATTAGGTATTTGAAGAAGTCGCTTGGTCCTAGAGAAAAAATGAAGCTATTGTGTTTCATCTCGTCAGTCATCCTGGGTATCTTCTGGGCTTCAGTGGTAAATCGTCCTAGGAACTTTCTCAAGCTTTCACTTGGCTTCTGTTTGACGTGGACGAGATGCCATGGCTCTTCTCCTCACGACGGCTTGAGGTGTAGTGAGTCAAGAAGCTACCAGCAAGGTCCAAAACTCCAAATCGAATTCGTCGGGAGCTAACAGAACCAGATTTTGGCATCCCCCTTTAGAGTGAGAGGAAAGCACTGGCACATGGAGGCTTCCTCTAGGCCCTAGAAGCTGAGTAGAGTGCGAAAGTGGTCAAGGTGATCCATGAAATCGGTGCTTCTGCCAAAAGATTTTAGGGCCAATATTTTAAACTTTGGTGGTAGCGGTTGGGTCTGGATCTCCATGGCAAAATGAGATCTCTTCAGATCGGACGGGTGTTTGCTAGCTTCTCCTTTGAACACGCGGTTTCATATTTTTTTGACCTTCTCCTCCACCCGTGAGGAGATCGTGGACTTTTTTGCATTGAGGTAGGTCCTCAACTTTGAGTGTCCAGCTGTGCGGTGTGGCGCCGGTCGATTGCTGCCGCTAGTCGATCGGGTGATGCAAGAAGCTCCTTCTTGAATCGGAGGCATTTGCTCATCCCTAGAGTAGCGGGGTTTCTTTCTTTCTGGGCTTTTTTTTGGGATCCCATGGCTTAGCCATCGTTCTAGCCTAGAATGGTTTCGGATGTTTGAGGCGTTCGGGATGCTAGAGTTACCCGGTCGGGTGGCCTTCTTGGTTGAGTTCTTCTTTCTTTGACCTCCCTGCCTAGAGGTCGGAGTGTGGGTTGAGGAGGAGGGAGCCCCCCGCCTCAGTTTGCCTTTGTGCGTGCAGAGCGTCTAGAGTATTTGGAACATCTTATCCATTTCTTCAGCCATTGCCAGGATAATTGGAGCAAGTTGTTCTCCTGCCCAGCGACCAACGTAATGGTCGTTGTTGAGGGAGGTGACTTCCTTTGTCGGAATGTTGGCTTGCGCTCTTGTGTTCACCACGTTCGTTGATGATGTAGGTGCTGATGAAATAGTGGATAGGCCTTTCGTTCGACTTCCTATAGACGACACTAATAATACATCCTGGATTCGAATCTTGAATGGATTTTGATTCAGTTGCTCTTTGGGATCGTGTTGATGCCAGGTCCAGTCTCCATCTTATGTGTCTTGAATCTTACACACCACAACAAATGACAAGAAATTAGAGAAAAATGACCGGACTCATTCATCAATTTATCCTTCGATGTTCAAATCAATAATATGCCTTCCAAGAAGAAGAAGGTAAAAATAAAGTATGTCGGAATAAATGCTGGAAAGAGAATTTGCGAGTCTGAATCAGAGGTGTACTTGCTATGAGTGGCTTAGGTCATAGTGCACTTATGGAGAGTGGCTTTTCTGATCACTAAATTCAGTGGGAACCAGTAGTGGAGAGAGAAATAATGGAGTGCTTGAGAGACAGAATGCTTATGTGAGTTTGAATATGCCAGATAACGTGTCTTTGGAGTGCGTCCCTAGAGCTTTTTATAGCCGTCAGGTCTCGCCGCCTTCCTTCGATGGTGAGATGGGCTGAAGCCGTCTGAGGGGATCCTTTCCATTTCTCGTGAGGATGTAGGCGCCATTTAGGGTTATAATGGTCGAAAAGGAATATTTCTTCCCCCGTGGAGATGTCGCACGTCATAAATGTTGAAACTGCCATTGTGAGTCACGTATTGATTTGAGGGCTTTCTTTTTGGGATGTACACTGATTTAGAACTTCCATTACAGAGGTGGTTGCCATTTGAAGAGATCTTCAGTATCGTGGTTAATTAGGATAGATGACTGTTGTGTGTAGGAAAGGGCTCATGGCCGCTCGTTTTTTTTGAGCCGGCTCACTTCAACCGTCCCAATCAATTTCAATTCTAATTTTATAGGTAGGCGGATTCCGTTTATGACAGAATAAGAATTGCCAAAGCAGAAGGCGGAATACTGCTTTAGAGTAAACCAAATTCATGACGATGTCAAACAAATAAAACATATCAAAATTTGATTATACTGTATTATAAATTTAAGTGCTCGTGCAGACAATATTTAAGATAATGTCTATTTCAAGAATAATAAAAGATGGACAAATAAACAAATAAGATTATGTGTATTAAAATTTTAT